>JAVGVS010000464.1:0-127500 GCA_032718565.1 Distichodus sexfasciatus | reverse complement strand
AATCGAATCGATTCAGGAAATCAGCAACGATACCCAGCCCTACTCTACAACTCACTAAAAATGTCAAAACAGAGCTGAAATGCAAGTTGTACAATCTGGGTGGTCTTAATGAATCACATTACATTAATAATTCAGCCAAAACAACTGAATTTTAACTTTATTGTCCTTGCATTTTAACACTCTGAACTAGTGGACACCAGAAACGCTAAGATAAAGAGCATAAGATTGAAAATAAGAAATTCAAGTGTCCAGTCAGTTATTGGAGGCTGCTTGTGGTGCATGATTCTCCCCCTCGGAAATATCGAATTTTGGAGTTAGAAATCAATATAATATATCGTGAAAGGAAATATCGCGATATATTGATGTATCGACTTTTTTTTTTTTTTTGCACAGCCCTAATGTAATGGGTGTTGTTGTGTAGTTCGTTCACCTGAAGACTCACTGCAGCTCCACTGTTGGCACCACAGCTTTGTTCGAAGTATTATTTATGACATAATACTAGGGATGCATGATGATATCGGAATTGGCCGATAGTTGCTTTTTTTCTTAAGTAATCAGCATCAGACCGATGCGTAGATTTCCCCCATATTTTCAGCCGATATTTTATGACGCGTGTATTGTACGTCGGACATATAACATTTGTGCCAGGCATGTCCAAAGTCCGGGGTGGGATTTTATACAGCCTGCGCCTTCTGTCTTAAAATGTATGGTGATATTTTGTGGCAAAAGTCTGAGCACGCAGTGGAACGTTCGCAACCAAAATCCCTTTCCTATTCACGCTCAAATCTGCCTGTTTGCCTCACTTAGCAAATGGGCTGTGACCCCGCGTACTGCCGCACTTATTAGTATGGTAGGTAAAGCGTTCTTATAATACTTTTTTATGCGGTAGTATGCATCTCAGGAAACAGCTGGGGTTGTAGCTTAACGGCTTTCTACGCTCTAGGTAGTGCACATGGAGTGTCACATGCGCCCTATTTGGCTTGGTACACCACATAGGGCGGGAAGTGACTCGTTCTCAAAATGTTGTGCACTACGCTGGAAATGCTCCGGGTTCTCTGCACTCTGCTTTCACGCTCGCTTGCCTTGGCGCTGTGTTAGAAATGTCAGAACTATGGCGTTATTTTCGTGGCAAAATTCTGAGCGCGCAGTGGAACTTATCGAGCAAAATCTCTTATCTTTAGGTGCTCAACTCTGCCTGCGCCAACTTCAAGGTAACCGACACCAAACACCGAACGAACTCCTTTTCATTCGTTCATTATCCGAACCGCTTAATCCCAGTTGGGGTCGCAGAGAATTTAGAGTTGCCAATTAACCTATAGTGCATGCTTCTGGACTGTGGGAGGAGACCGGAGCCCGCAGCGAAAACCCCTGGGGAGAAGGTGCAAACACCACGACCGTCTCCGGGGTTCAAACCCAGGAACTTCTCGGTGTGAGGCGGCAGCGCTAACCGCTGCCCCACCGTGCCGCCCGCCAAACCAACACCTAACAAACGGAATTGAAAATATTACCGATCCGTTTATCGTTATTGTTTTATTAAGAGATATCGAAATCGCTATTGGTTAAACATTCCGGGCATTAGTTCTAGGTAACTAGTGGATGGGGTGTGACATTGCAAGATATCTTTCGTGCTGAATGTGTTGCAGACTCAAATACATCTATTTGGAAAGAACGAATCATTCTGGAATAATAATTGGGGTGCTTTTATGGGGGACGTCATCAGCATAGGGAATCAAACTAATACTAGGGGCGCACGATATGAAAATGAGTGATTATTTGTCATTGTGAACACAGCACAGCACACAGTGCACCACAACCAAATGCGACCCCTGCGTTTGACCACCTCCGTGAAGGAGCAGTGGGCAGCTAACAAACGCCGGGGAAGTAGTGCTTGAGGACGGTACCTTGCTCCTGAGTACCTCAGTGGTAACTTTACCGGCCCTGGATTCGAACCTGTGACCTTCTGATCACGTGGCGAACACCCCTACCATTACGCCACCAACTCCCCTGGGAATTATTGGCCGATATCCCATGTTTTTCATGCTTATATCTGCCGATTGCCGAAAAATGAGGAGGGCAGAGTCGAGCGTGAGCGTAGGCATATAGACAAGAGATTTTGCTCGCCAAAGTTTCACTGCATGCTCAGGATTTTGGCACAAAAATAATGCTGCAGTTGTGACATTTTTAGTGCAGTGCCAAGTCGAGCAAGGGAGAAGCATTTCGAGCATTTTAAGAAAAAGTCACTTCCCGCCCTGTCTGACGTACCAAGTCAAATAGGGCGCGTGTGGCGCTCCGTGTGCACTACCTAGTGCGTAGAGAGCTACAACCCCAGCTATTTCCTGAGATGCATACTACCGCATAGAAAAGTATGATGAGAGCGCCTTACCTACCATACTATTAATTGCGGTAGGACACAGCCCATGTGCGAGCTCACATTCGCAAAGTGAGGCACAATTTAGTAACTTGAGACTTGAGCGCATAAAGACGAGATTTTGCTTTGCAGCCGTTCCACTGCACGCTCAGAAGGTCCGGTGCCGTATGAAATTCCGTCTCGGACTTTGGACATGGCTGATACAAGCGCTACCTTTGCGACGTCCAATAAATCGGTCATAAAATATCGGGAAAATCTAAGCATGGGTCCGATGACGATTAAAAAAACGTAATTATCGGCCGATTCCGATATTATCGTGCAGCCCTAACTAAAAGTCAAAACCATTTTGTACTTTTTTGAATCCTACCCGTCTTTTGTTTGATTGAATTTGACGAATGCACATCAAGACGACGGCCAACTGGGAACCTCGTTACAGAAAGTGTGTTATTTTTTTCCCCCCACCCCCACGAGTGCAACGCTGCTCGGACAGACCCGCTAACGTTCACCGCCTCTTCTGCCTCATAGGGGGAATCGCAGGTGGCATCGAAATCTGCATCACTTTCCCCACGGAGTATGTGAAGACGCAACTGCAGTTAGACGAGAAAGCCAACCCCCCGCGCTACAGAGGCATCAGTGAGTGTTCTCACGCAAACACACACAAACATATGATGGAGATCCTCCTCGGAGTTAATTAGTACGACTCTCTGGTCCATAACCGATTCTAGCCGGCTGCTCCTCTCTCTCTCTCTCTCTCTCTCACACACACACACACACACTCGCACACAGTAAACAAACTTATCACCCCACTCTCTCTTTTCCCGTAACCATCCGCTCGCCTGATTCCGTCTTGGCTGGAGCTCAGAGGAAAAACATTTTAATAAGCCGTCTGCCGGCTCCACCAGACAGCTGCCGCTCGGCCTTACTCGGCCTTAATTACGCCGTTGTAATGCGCTGATTAGAAGTCGTGTTAATAATCCCGTGTCGTGTTGCGGATTAATCGGGGGGGTTTTTTTTCTAGAATCGGATTTAACAGTCAAACAGGTTTATCCTGGTTTTCCGATCTCACTTCTTTGTTTTTTCGTCTACAGTGGACTGCGTAACACAGACGGTGCGGGATCACGGGGTGAAGGGCTTGTACAGGGGCCTCAGCTCGCTACTGTACGGGTCTATACCCAAATCAGCAGTCAGGTGTGTACACACACACACACACACACAAACGCACACATGGACGTACAGTTTTTCATATTGGCTGCTTTAATGGTATTTCTATTTTGAAGTCTTGACATTTATTATGCATATTGTTTTTTGTTCAGGAATCAAATGTCAGCTGTGTGTCCACACACACACACACGCACACACACAATATGGTATAAAGAAACACAAAATATCACAGCACAGTAAATCTTTATTGTGCTAAAGCCCTTTTCACATTTATGACAGGTCTGGGCTTTCAGCTCCCTCAAGATCTCAGTGTGTGTGTGTGTGTGTGTGTGTGTGTGTGTGTGTGTGTGTGTTAAAAAGACAGATTCAACAGTGCATATCCTTTCTTGTCAGTCAGAGCAATGCTCCCTGATACTCTTCAGGCTTCAGTGTCATTTTTTATGACCTCATCACTAACATACAGACATAAGTACACACACACACACACACACACACACACACATCTCAGACCTCCGTGCTTCAATATATGGGTGACTGAGCCGGTTCTGAAATAGACAAGTTCTCATTTTAAGACCTAATTCTAGTCATAGTTGCTTGAGGGAATTTTGAATTTTGTTTAATAAACGCTTGGAATTCCCACTGTAGTGGAAACTAGGGCTGGGCGATATGGCCTACAAATAATATCACGATATTTTTAAGCTATATCTCGATATATTCTCTCTTTCTGGGAGAGAACTACATTTCCCACAATCCCCCCCCCCAACACCGCACATGACTGGGAGTCTTGGTCCAGTAATGCCATGGACGAAAATATCACGTAAATGTCTGTATTGTGTATACGATTTGACGGAACTGGAGTGTGTTTTTCTGAGAGCTAGCGTTCCACGTGGTCGAGCGTCCACACACAGCGTGTTTACATTCATTGATGCGTTTTTAGTCATTTACTTCTGGTTTTGTGCACAGGATAACAGAACCTGTTTTTTCTGGGGAACCAAGTGGTCCGCTTCCATCGCCAGTGAATGTCTGTGAAACCGCACGTCTTTACTCACTTTGTTCTCCGCACGCTCTCTTCCCCCCGCTTCCAGAACAACACGCACCTGCGCTGGGAGCGTCGTCTGGACGGGCGGGGGAGCGAGCCGTCTGCTTTGAGAGGGCGGAGAAGCGAAACGCGAAGGTGACGTACGTGCTGTCTGTTTAACGTTAACGCGAGGATTGGTACTCGATGTTCACGATCCAGTCGTTTACTACATCGCGCGCGGAACAAGCCGAAATTCATTGAGTATATTCCACATACTGCCCAGCCCTAGTGGAAACCAGTAGAGAGTATGGGTTCTCCATCAAGGAAGGACTGAGATGAACTCACAGCGTGTGCAGTATGCTCTCCTCCCCTGATTGATTTTGCCTCAAACTTCCCCCACTCCTTCGCTTCCACATTTCATTAGTTGATTGGACTTGGACGGAGAGAGAGAGCAAGAGAGAAAAAGAGGGGGAGGGAAGGAGAGAACGAGGAATCGACCTTGCGGATCCCCCCCCCCTTCCTTAATGGAACCAGCGTCATTTAGGAGCTCGCCGTGACGAAGGGGGCGTCTCAGACCGATGGCGTCACGCCCAGATTCTGTCGTCTTCTGTCGTTCTCGTTCTCTCCTCCCGTTGTTTTCCCTGTTGATGGATCTGAAGAGCGGGACACTTTACGGCGGTCTTACTTAAGATTCAGGGCTTTATGGTGTTCTAAAGAAGCCCTGCTTTGCTTTAGCAAACGAGTAGCAAACTGGGTTATTAAGGGTGTGGAAGGAGAGAGAGGACGAGGGAGAGAGCGAGAAAGAGAGAGAGAGAGAGAGGGGCAGGAGGAATACAGGGGATGCGCTCCGTCCTGCAAAAAAAGGCCCCTCAAATCTAATAAAGTGAAGGATAAATGGCCTGATGCAGAGAGGGGGAGGGAAGGAAGGAGGGCGGGACGGACGGAGGGAGGGAGAGGGGAGATAGGTGATGGAAACAGAAAGACAGGAGATAGGAGAAGAGGCTAAAAGACAGAGAGAGAGAGAGAGAGAGAGAGAGAGAGAGAGAAGCCAAAGTAAACAAAGATGTATGGGAGAGGGAGGGAAATGTGAGCGATAGAGTAAGACAAGAGGGAGATGTTGCATGTGGTGGGGGAAGAGGGAGAGAGAGAGTGTAAACCGAAAGGGTTTGAAAGAAAGGAGAGCGAGAGTAAGCACAAGCAGTAGCGTCGGACAGAGAGATGGATGGAGCATGGGGGAGTAGTAAGAGAGAGAAGGAGTACGTCACTTCTCTTCTCCCCCCTCTCGAAGCAGACGCCTCACTCCCCCGCCCATGTAGAACGCTCTCCTATCGCGTACACGTTTTGTAGCAGAAGAGTGCAGGGAGTGAAGTGAATGTCCACACGATTTCAGAGGCGTTCATTGGAGAAGGAAGCGGACGACTTGGTTCAGACGGAAAAAAAACAGCACTGGTTCTGATATTCCATGCGCAAAAACAAGTAAATGTGTAAAAACTGGAGCGTTTTTTCCGCGAGTGATGGCGTTCCACACGAGAGTCGCGAGCGCTCACACCCCGCGTTTACATCGCAAAGAGTGCGATGTTAAAAGTTTCTGTTTTGACCGCTCTACTTCAATATTTACGGTAAATCCACTCGTTGACTAGCGTGAAGATATTTCTCCGGAATCCATCTCCGTCTCCCGAGTTCAGTTAACCTAACGCAGGTAGGCTATCCGTGTGGCTGTGAATGCAGCGTAGGCTACCGTAAATGCAAACGTAGCCGCGACCGCACCAAGCGTCTGTGAGTGCTACGGCGATAGTCAACTTCAAAGGCAGATTTCTCCGTTTCTCACTTGGCGTGACAGGAGAAACCCGACTCCTTTGAATGTTAATATCTCAGTCATATGTCGTCCGATTCATTCGATATACGTATCGTTTTGAAGCTTGATTTATGCCCTTTCATGAAAACATAACTCAATTTTGGAAATTTGCGACAAGCGACTGGTTTTGCCGTGCAGAGTCACGTATTCAGTATTTCCTGCAGTGTCGCACACTGGTCCTACGTTGCTAATTAGCTAATCAGTAGCATCAGCTGTGCTGTGGGTCGGGAATGTCAAATCTGTGCAGAGCGGTGGTCCGTGAGGACTGGGATTGAGAAACGCTGCTCTAGGAGAAGAGAGAGCGAGAGGGCAAAGTGATAAGAAGAAAGGGAGCGAGAGGGAAACGAAAGATGGAGACAAAGCTTGTAGAAAGGAGAGAGACGGAACGAGACAGAAGAAGAGATAGACAGTTGGAAACTGATGATAGAGAGGGAAAAAAGGGGTAAAGAGGTAAGAGGGTGAGAGTTGGGAATATTTGAGGGAGTGAAAGAAAGAAAGAAGCAGAGAGGATCGCCAGAGAGGTACGTGAGACATGGAAGAGAGAAGAAGTGGATAGTAGCGGTCGACCGATATTGGTTTGTCGGGGCCGATATCGATACTGATTATTGTAATCTCTCTCGACATTTTGAATTTTACAAACACCAAGCTCAGCTGAATCTCTCCTCCTTCTCAGAGCTTTGTGTGTGAGTGTGGTGTGAGTGACACCAAGGCCTCAGCGTTGATTGGCTACTACTCGTGTGACCTATGACCAGTCAGAGACTGTTGTGGGCAGGACATTAAATTAAGCAGCGAGACGAGAGCAAACGGCACACAGAGAAGAGACGGCGGTGGAGCCACGGTAGCGCACCTTGTAGTTACTTAATATCGGTGATGGTCAAAATTAAACACTGCTAACGATGCCTAATATCGGCCCCCGGTAATCGGTCGACCCTAACTAGATGGTATCAGCGAGGGAGAGGGGGAGGGAAAGAGAGCATGACGGAGAACGATGGATAAGATGGGAATGGGACCCATCTTACGCGCCCAATCTGAGCTATAAATAGTTCGCCTTCTTCCTGGTCTTCCTTCCTGTTGCCTCATCTAATCAGCAATAAGAGCAGACGGGGAAAAAATCAGGTAAATAGAAGAAAAAAAAAGCTGCTCTTTAAGTTCCCGGATCCTGCTGCTATAGTCACCGTCACTCAGGCTGCCACCGGTTGCCTCGGTTACTGCAGGTACCGGCTGATTAAGGAGGAAGAGTGTGTGTGTGTGTTGTGTGTGTCTTCTTGGCAGGTGGTAAATTTTCTGCAGGGCTCGTGGGGCAACTCTCTCTGGCAGCCCGAAAAGGATGCGACACTGGAGTTGTGTGTGTGTGTGTGTGTGTGTGTGTGTCAGCAGTACTGCCTGGTTGACCCCTTAAGGAAGGAGCAAGTTTGCATACTCCAGCGGAAAAATCCTTCATCCTTCCTGTCTCCCAAAGATGCTGTTTAAACTAGAGGTGTGAGCCTTCACTGGTCTCACGGTTCGGTTCGATTTGCTTACGATTATTAGGTCAACGATTCGATTCAGCGCGATATCTCAAGGGATTACGATGTACCCCATCATTTCTTCACCTTGCACGCAAATAGGGCATGAATCGGGCAGCCATAGTCACTACCGGGGTGGTCTTTTTAGCTAGAATTTTTATGCCGCAGGCAGAAAAGCACCAAGTAATCTCATTATCATATAATCCAGGGGTTTTCAGCTGGTTCTGTCCCAGGGACCACCACTCAAACTAAGCAGTAGTCTGCAGCTGTCCACTGTGTGTCCATCAGTGTGTGTTTAGACATTAGCATTCAATTCATTATTCCTAAAGATGCCCAAATCATCTGGAAACGTTTTGGAAAATAGACCGAATGAAATCATCTAAGGGCCGTCGATCGTAGGAGAAGGTCGTACGACCTTTCTGTGTGGAGTTTGCATGCTCTCCCTGGGGGTTTCCGGTTTCCTCCCACAGTCCAAAAGCATACAATATAGGTTAATTGACGACTCTAAATTGGCCCGTAAGGTGTGAGTGAGAGGGTGACGGTGTTAGTGCGTGTGCCCTGCAGTGTGTTGGCACCTGCCCAGGGTTGCTCCCTGCCTTGCACCCGTAAGTTCCCGGGATAGGCTCAGGTTCCCCACCAACCCCGATAGGGATTAAGGGGTTCGGTGAATGAATGACTGAATGAATGAAATGAAATCTTTAAAAATGAAATCAGTAGTGAAACTGGATTGCATGTCACAGACCACCTGCAACCACCGATGGAAAACCCTGATACGATCGATTATGGTCTGCCACTGAATCAATGCTGAATCGTCAGTGTCTGGACATAGGTTATATGGTCAATTTGGGACCTGTTGTTAATGAATCCAAACATTATTCTGTAACAAGCACTGTTAACTTAAATGTGTCCCAACAGCGCAGTTTAATATACAGCTTTAGATTTACTTTTAATTGTTGCAACATGTCTTGTGTCAACAGTCAATTTTAAGTTGTCTATGACACATGTTTAAGTATCAGAACCAGTATCGAAAGAATTATTCTTTAAACAGAAAAACATATCTATAATGGCTTCATCATCGTGATGCACGGTTAATACTCAGTGTGGAATTTGATTCGAGTCATTTCCAGCTCTTGATCAGTATGGGAAAAGAAAAACAGAGTTTGGGGAAATATCTTTGTTTTCCAGACTTTTGGTCACTACATTGTTTTCTAAACTGAAGCCTATAATTCAGCTAAAATGTTTGGACCAGAGAGTGTGTGATTGGCAGCGTGATTTGGTTGTGTGTTGATTCAGTGGAGACTGTCTGGTGTGTTCGCGTAGGTCCTCAATTCACCGCCAAGTAGATGTTGTTGTACGGGGAGTAGGGATGCACCGATCCAACTTTTTCAGTTCCGATACCGGTGCCGATACTTGGGCTTTGGGTATCGGCCGATCCCGAGTACCGATCTGATACAAGTTATTTTTTTCCCACCTATACAGCTCTAAGGGAATTGGGGGAGATTGTCTATACCATGCCCTGCGGTGTGTTGACGCCTGCCGAGGGTTGTTCCCTGACCTTGCGCCCGTAAGTTCCCGAGATAGGCTCTGGTGCCCCCGCAACCCCAGTTGGGATTAAGCGGTTCGGATAATGGATGAATGAATGAATGAATGAATGTCTATACCATTGTTTTTAGGCTTATTATAGTGTTTGTGTAGAGTTTTTATTATGTAGAGATATTCTGTAGCTTAGCACTATGAAGAAAAAGAACTTCTTTATCCGTTTGGAATCTGGATATAGAATAAAATGATTTGATAACAAACAATGCATCGTTCTATATTTATTATTTACTCTCTAACACTATAGAATGTAAAAAAAAAAATTTTCTGATTAATTGACTCATTTTGGCCGACGCCTCATTTTGGACTCTTTTTTGACCTGACGGCGTTTCACACGAGACTCGTTTGGCACGACGGCGTTCCACACATTAACGTGCCGAGCTCGCGTCTCAGAATAAACAATGAAAACATCGAGTAAACGGCTGTATTCTGAGTAGGACGCTGGCGGTTATTTATTAGCTAAAATGTGACCCTCCACGGCAAAACCAGTCGCTTGTCGCAGCGGAGGTTTCCGAGAAAAACGACCGTTTATGTTGCGTGAAGGGTCACAAATATAAGTCTGGTCTGTAATAAAGGGGAAGATTTGACTGAACTGGAACGATTTAGTGAATGTCGTACTTCCCTGTGAGAGACGCGTGCGCTAACAACCAGCAATCAACTATTTCACGCAAGCTCATTGGGCCATGCCACTAAGATTGTTCAGTCGGCACATGCCCGAGCGCTTCTGTGTTTTGTCATGTTGGAATGAGTTCAAACTTTGCCTAATGGTAACAGTGACATTACATATGTCATTACATATGCAAGTCTAAGCATCGCTGAATAAAATGCTGTGCATTGAACTTGTCAGGGTTTGGTAGAGTAGCCTCCTGACCCAAGGGTGTTGATACACATTTTGGGCTTTTACTTAATATTATGGGGCACTTGGTAGCGCAACGATTAGGAAGTCGACCCCGTGATCGGAGGGTTGCCGGTTTGAATCCCGGACGGGTAAAAGTATCACTGAGATACTCATGAGCAAGGTACCGTCAGCTGCCCACTGGATGGGTTCATGGATGGGTTCTGCTAGCTAATGCTAATTTCTGCTTGTTCTCGAAGCTAACTTGACAGTTTTCTTTTTTCTGTAGGTGCCGTAGTGTAAAGTAGCATTAAGTCTCAGGCCATGTCCACACGTACACGGGTATTTCTGAAAAAACAGAGGTTTTTCTATGCGTTTGGGCCTTTCGTCCACACGTAAACGGCGTTTTGGGTCAGTGAAAACGGAGGTGGTTGAAAACTCCGGCCAAAGTGGCGATTTTTGAAAACACTGTTTCTGCGTTTAGGCGTGGACAAGAAAAACAAAGATTTTGAAGAACGGACCGTTACGCGTCACACAGTGCGCCACTCCTGTGACTTCACAGTATGCGCCATGTCTACGTTAGGTTTTCATCTACAATGCAAGGCATGCTTTTGACAGCGTTTTTTGCGATTGCATGTGGACTGAGATTTTTTTGAAAACGTGCTCGCGTGGACGCGATTTTTAAACAAAACAAAAACAGAAAATCTCCGTTTTCAGTAATACCCGTGTACGTGTGGACATGGCCTCAGAAACTAGGGCCCGATGACAAAGGTTTATGTTTGCAGCTGCACGCTAAAAATATATTTGTTACATAGACACTGTCCTATTAATTAGAAAATGGAATTAGATAAGGGCGTCTGATAAGTACCATACAGGTAAATGATATACCCTGTCCTAGAATTTAATTCACCATCATCATTCCTTTATAGTGAGCTAAACTCATGAGAAAACATCATAAAGAGTAGCATCGTTCTCACCCAGTAGTGTGTAGTTCCACATTTTCGGAGTTAAAATTGAAGTTTATTTGGCCTTTTTTGCATTTCATAGACAGACTGTCCAGACTAATTTATATTTCTTTGTATTTCACTAAGTAGTTCACTAAGATTGTTGGAGCAATGGCTGAAACTACTGGGTAGGTAGCTGAAAAGCTGGTAGTTTGAATCCCTGGTCAGTCTTAAAAGGTAAGCTGGAAAAGTGACAGCACCACCATTATTGGACCCTTTAAAGTTGCTCCTGTAAGACATTAGGAAATGTAGATTATACTGTAAATTGCTCTAGACGAGAGCATCTAATAAATAATGCAAATATTTCCTTCCTTGGAACTAAGTCTAAACCTTTTCAGCATTTTCTCGTCCAACTCGTCAAACTCTTGCATGCTTTTTACTCAAGAAATTGACCCTAGGTGCTTGTGTGCAGGTGAAACCCATTTCCTGCAGCTCCCGGTTTTGTCTGATGTACTGCTTCTTGCTGCATGGTTATTGTTCTTGCAACTCTTCAACGACTGATACAACAGAGGACAGGCAACATTTTTACAGTTTACTCATTTCAGCACTCGGATGCTTGCTCTGGGAGTTTTTGTGCTCTACCACTTCACCACTTTGTGCTCTAGACACGTCCAGTCCACAATAGCAACGGGGAAAAATCTCATAGAGCCATAGACATTTCACATTTCTCACAAACACTAACTTTGTGAGAAAGTTGGCAGTTGCCACATTTCACATCAATGAGCTCTTCCAGACTCCTATTTCCCCTGAGGTTCTTGAGGCTCTTTTAGTAGAAAAGAAACAAGCAAAAACTGAATTTTGGCCCAAAGTACATGCCATTAAGGAGAGGTTACAGTTGTCCACTAAAGGGCATCAGAGATATTCATTCAGTCCGTTTATAGTCAGCGCTTATATGAGTATATTCTCCCCTTCTCTGACTCTCTGCAGGTTTGGCGTGTTCGAGATCTTGAGTAATCAGATGCGCGATGAGACTGGGAGGTTGGACAGCACCCGTGGTTTGATTTGCGGCTTGGGGGCAGGGGTCTTGGAGGCGGTGCTGGTCGTCTGTCCCATGGAAACAATAAAGGTAAGGACAAAGGTCAAGTGATGCTGGGGTACAGTTAGTGAAATCGAATTTAATCCAATGGTTGCAATATGGCTGTGCTTGTAGCTGTTTACTCTGTGAAAAAAGGCAAATATAGCAAGGGTCCAAGCAGTGAGGCGAAGGAGGAAGAGGGAGGGATGACTCACACGTAAAAATACAGAAAGAAAATACAGAAACAAATAAAAAGTGACTCATCACTCATTAAAGTTGCCACATCAACTCTATTCATAAAAAGCATCGTCATTTCATTCACGTCCACGTTTCTGCATTTCTGTCTTTTGTAACAGGTTAAATTCATTCATGACCAGTCTTTAGCCCAACCCAAATATCGGGGCTTTTTCCACGGAGTGGGAGAGATTGTCAGAACTCAAGGTACGGAAGGCTGCGTTTTTATAGATACATTGCCCTCTGCTGGTCAGAGGAGGTGGTGCATGACCTCACAGTATGTTACTGTATATGTGGAATCAGACGTGTGGTGAAATGAACGCAGCAATTTTAAGCATATTTTAGAATTCGAGAGAGAATAAGTCCCACTGAGTAAAAAATATATATTCTAGTAAAAAAGTTGCAAACAAATCAATTGTGCAGTTGTGTCATTTGGATATTGATAATACGCCCTTTTCTTTGCATTTTCCTCCGCATTTCTCTGAACTCTTGAGTCTTTTTCGTTTTCACTGGCAACTTTGCGGTTATGCTGCTGACCCTCATGTTTACGCTGCCTGGATTTTTGTTTGTGATTCTGACACGAATCTAACACAGGGCAGGGCTTTTCAGGGGTGCGTCCCCTTTTCAAGAGCGCTTTTCAGTGACAGTTGTTCACTTTAGAATAGTTAGCTTGTTGATGGAAGCGGAAATATCAGGCAACTACCTGGAAACGGCTGAGAGAAAGCTGTATTATTAATATCCAAAAGACCAAACCGAAAGCATATATGAACACAACCAAAATCCCCGAAATATACTGTATATATTTATTTCATTCAGTGGGATTTATTTACTCAAAGTTTTGTGTAATCATTTTGGCACAAATCTGATTCCATAGTAATGCTACTATCCCAAAAAAGTGACTGCAAGTTGGACTAAATTGCTTTAATAATTAAACAACAATTAATCTAACTGGGCTTTGTTTAATGGTGTCGCTTTAATAATTATGTCCAGAACTAATTTCTCTCTCTTTTCTTTCAGGGCTCAGGGGAACATATCAGGGTCTCACAGCAACGGTGCTCAAACAGGGCTCCAACCAGGCGATTAGATTCTTTGTCATGACCTCACTGAAGAACTGGTACAAAGGTGGTTGTCTTTCTGCAAATGTGGTGTGTGTGTGTGGTGTGTGTGTACATGTATTTATCGCATTGTAGAGGGACCTTTGTCCCTAAAATCACTTTTATCTGTTTTGGGGAGTTTTGTGGGGGCATTTGAAGTCCCCATGAGAATGACTTTATAGAAAATGTGCTTCCTTTTATTTGAGAAACTAAAAAGAATTAAAAGATGTGCTTTTGGTTACTGAGGTTTAAGGTTGGGGTTAGGATTAGGTGTGGGTGAGTATACATTTATTTTTATTCGGTGCTAGGACAGTAGCTAACTAAACAGTGACCATACTAAGCTAAGAACTACTTTTCGGTAGCTTATCAGCAACAAACCAGCTTTTAAATATAGCGCTTTTCTGGCAGCACACTATTGGCAGCTCTAAGAAAGGTCGGGAGGAGGCCTCTTTAGGCGAAGGTGGAAACAAGAACCATGAAATAGCTCTAATGTAGTTAGCTACTTTTTCTCTGTAGTTTGTCGTGTAGCTATTACATTAAACCAATAAGCAGCTGTACAACTTGGCTCCTTTGTCATAGCTTAAAAGCTTGAAAAAGCTACAGTTTAATTGTAGTTTCCCCACATTAATATTATCTTGGATAGGAAATGTGGTGTGTGTTTATTATGAGGTACTAATATTATTATATGAATGAAAGTGTCTCTCACATGAGAGTCAACAAGTTCTCCAAATTAACCTCCAAATAATGCTGTATAAACAATTATTCTGTAAATGATTAATCTGGCGATTACTTTTTTCAAGTTTTTCGATGAATCTGGTCGCCATTTATTGATAAGCAATTATTTTTCGAGATTAGTCATTTAACAATATAACAATTCACCCTGCAGCCGAAACCAGTAAACATGCAGGAGGTTTCGAGAAACTTGACCGTTCTACGTTAGTGGGGTAACATTTTAGTTTTTGTTTTTAGTGTTTTGAAGCAGTGGAAGGTCTATACTGTACTGTTGTGAATAGATTTGCTGAAAACTTACCTTTCCATCCTAAAACGTGACTTTCTTGAGGTGAAATTCCAATTCAGCAGAATGTTAAGAAGGTTTCTGTTTGGCCGCTCTGCTTCAATACGGTAAATCCTTAGTTGACGACTAAGCGTGAAGATGTTCTCCGGAATCATCTTAAGTCTCCCGAGTTCAGTTAACCCCTACGCGCAGGTAGACTATCTAGCTGTGAATGCAGCGTAGGCTACCGTAAATACAAGCGTAGCTCGTCGCAGCAAGCGTCTGTGAAGTGCTAAATGCGATAGTCAACTAAAAGGCAGATTTCTCCGTTCTCACTTGGCGTGACAGGAAAACAGCTCGCTTTGGTGTTGATATCTCATGAAAACATAATAACTCAATTTTGACAATTTGCGACAAGCAACTGGTTTTTGCATTTTGAAGTCACCATGAACATTTCAATATTTATTAAAATATTTATTGTTAAACACGGTGACCATTAGATTGGTAGGCATTATACCTTAACAAAAAACGTTCCAAACTCAAAAAGAAGACCTTGCTTAAAGTGAACATAAAGCACATGAATGATAAATAATATAAATTATTGCTGTATTGAAATGAACATACTTCAGATACCCTATTTATTCGCACCTATTCAGAGATATCGGTCCTCCATTCAGTTAGATTTCTATATTGGAGCTATGGAGTTAATAATCACTCGATATTTTACTTAATCACTTCAGTAAACCTTTTTTAACATAATCTTTGGCAAAGGTAGCTTTAGTAGACACGTACATTAGTGAGCAAGGGGCCGATTTAGGCCAAAGCAGTCTGCAAGAACAGTAGTAGTAGTAATGCGTGATCATTTGTCTCACTCTTACATGACAATCTGAAAAAGGCTTCTGTTGCCACCTACTGCAAGCCCGAGGCGATTAAGTGCCTTCCCTTACAATTAGGGGCAGTTGGTGGCGTAGGGTAGGGTGTTTGCCCCGTGATCAGAAGGCCGCAGGTTCGAGATTCAGAGACAGAGGTGGACGTCGCTGAGTACATTTACTTAGTACTGTGCCAAGTAGGTTTTTGAGTATCTGTACTTCACTTGAGTAGTATTTTATTTTGAACTTATGACTTCACTTCACTACATTTAAGACAAATGCTGTACTTTTATACACTACATTTCTATCAGGTTCTAGTTCTCGTTACTTTTCAAATCTGTGGATAAAGTGGATCTCATTCTAAAATATGATTGGTTGTTTGGCGGGTGACAGTCTAACAGTAATCAGTAGGGCTAAATCACGCCTGTAATTCCTGGTGATTATAAAGCCAAACTCAGACAGTTCTGCCCGTTTTTGTCTTGATTAACATTATTGCTGTTGGAAAAGTGTAGAGTTAAGTGTAAACCTGGATTTTAAGCAGGTTTGAATGTTGATTTTTCATGTTCTAGAGCTGCATTTACAGCTACTGCACTGTCCTCCTGATTAATATACATATATGTGAACACACTACAGAGTATGTCAGAACCATGCTTTCTGTTTTGTGGGGATGTGCAGATCTTACAATCAATTTATAAAATAAACCTTAATATTTGGTTTTCTTTATTAGATTTAAGTTGTATTTCATTACCGAACATTCTGCAATTCCTTATTCTGGCGTCTACAAGCTAGTCAGGCCTTAGGTGTGTTCTAAGTGTTGTGGCAATAATGCAACAATGTGGTGAAAGAAGACGTACTTTTAATACTTACGTATTTTTTCAAACAAGTACTTCAGTACTTTAACTTAAGTAAAAATTTGACTGTATGACTTTCACTTGTATTGGAGTAACATTTGACTAGTGGTATCTGTACTTTCACTTAAGTAACGAAGTTAGCTACTTTGCCCACCTCTGATTCAGGACTGGTAAAGTTACCACTGAGGTACTCATGAGCAGGGTACCGTCCCCAAGCACTGCTCCTCGCTGCTCCTTCACGGATGGGTTAAATGCAGAGGTCACATTTGGTTGTGGTGCAATGTGTGGTGTGTTCACAATGACAAATAATCACTCGCACTTAAAAAAATACATGTAGCGCGTTGCAGTAACAAAACATTTACACAACTTTTCGACGCTAAAATTCCTTGTCAAAGAATTTTTATACTCGACGCCGTCGATTACTTGGAATAGTTGTCCCAGCCATATTGCTAACATCTACAACCTTCAAAGAATTTAAAAAAATCCACTATAACATTGGTTTTATCTCGTCCTGCACTTCCTAGGTGATGACCCCAACAAGCCCATGAACCCTCTAGTCACGGGGGTGTTTGGTGCAGTAGCTGGAGCTGCTAGTGTATTTGGAAACACACCCCTAGATGTCATCAAGACCAGAATGCAGGCAAGTGCGAGGGAGTTGTGTGCATACGTGGGTTTTCTGGTCAAACGTTTTTTCAGAGTTTGTCTAATGTTAACCATGACGTATGTGTGTGTGTGTTTCTCAGGGTCTGGAAGCCCACAAGTACAAAAACACATTAGACTGTGCTGTGAAGATCATGAAACACGAGGGTCCAGCTGCGTAAGTTTGACTCAGTGTGTTTGTGTGTGCTTGACGTGAATGTTTTGACTTCTCCCTGCTCTTTAATGTTTACGTGACGTGCTTTAAAACCTTTTAAAGAAGACTAACAGTAGATCAAAACCTCATAGCTCCTGTGTGGTTCGTCCCTAGATTATACAACAAGACTGGTGTGTATGTTTCAGCGCGTTTATTAAAGGTGGAAAGGCACAGAGAGACCATATGTAAAAATTGCTTATTAACTTGTAAATAATGTTAAAAAGTAATGTATTACGTATTTAAAGAGTAGCATATAATGTATTAAGCAAGCAAAATTCTAAACAGCTTTAGTGAACATTAGGGGTGTGACGAGACACACGCTTACGAGACGATACATGGGTTCACGAAGACGAGATGAGGTTTTAACACAATTTTAAAGAACACTTCAGTGATGAAACATGACTGGAATATGGCCTTTTATCTGGCTGAAAGACATAAAAACTCAACTGCAAAAAAGTGCATTTAGAAGAGAGGGAATGCACGATATGGGAATTATTGGCCAATGTCAACATCTGATGCCGAGGGTGGAGCATTTAGAGCATTTATTTTTAGAAAAAGTCACTTCCTGCATTATTTGGAGTACCAAGTCAAATAGGGCGCGTGTGGCTCTCTGTGTGCACTACCTAGTGCGTAGAGAGCCGTTAGGCTACAACCTCCCGCTATTTCTTGACATGCATACTACCGCATAGAAAAGTATGATAGGAGCGCTTTACCTACCATACTATTTAGTCCGGCAGTACGCGGATCGGAAAACACAGCCCACGTGCGAACTCACATTCGCAAAGTGAGAAAAACCTTGTTTAGTTTTTAAAAATTGTGTGCATACAGAGTTGAGCATGAAAAGACAAGAGATTTATTTTTTATTTTTTTACAAACGCTCCACTGCGTGCTCAGAATTTTTCCCCGAAATAACGGCATACATTTTAAGACCCAACTTGCTAGTTCACTTTCCCAAACCCCTTACTTAAAAAGAGGACATGTCCAGGGAAAAGAGAACGTCTGGTCACTCTAGTTTAAATAATTAAACAAATAATCAATCAGATGTACATACAATGTACATTTAAAATGAACACGTTAATTAAAACACGATAGAGGCGTAATCCTTGCAAAATGAAACAATTTCAGAGAACATTAACAGATATAATTAGACTGGGATACTGAGTGAGAAGATTACACCGAAAAAATGCTAAAATAACCCACAGCTCGTCTTCTTGTTGCTTTGTTTGGTGTCGTACTGGAAAAGTGCTTTTGTATTCGGTATATGAACTGGAACCACATTAGCGATCTGATTGGAGACAAAATCATGGACAAGAAATTTTGCCTGCCCAAGTTCCACTGTGCACTCAGAATTTTGGCCCAAAAATAACGGCATACTGTTTGGCGAGACAGCATTTCACCTCGACGATAAATATTCTCACGTCACGAGACCTCGTCTCACCCCTAGTGAATATGCAGTTAATGGTCATTGAATTAAAAACAGTCAAGACACATTAGAAGCAATACAACTTTCTGTTTATGTCCAGGTTCTACAAAGGTACGATTCCCCGCCTGGGCCGAGTCTGTTTGGACGTTGCCATTGTCTTTATTATCTACGAAGAGGTGGTGAAGGTCCTCAACAAAGTCTGGAAAACTGATTAAGACAGCAGGACAGGAGGAGAGAAGACGCAAGAGAGCGGGGGGAAAAAAAGAGAACAGGGTGAAGAACAAGAGACGCAACCACTGTGCCAAACAAGCGACGGCTTATAGGTGTTTATGTACGTGTCCCATCAATTGTTTACTTTGGTGCATCTCTTGGCGTAGCTCCTCTTGTGAAATTTGCGCAGTTGTGTTGAGTAGCGGAACATCCGTTGTGTAGCAATACTCTCAAAGACTCCTTAATGTTGTAACAGTTTGTCTGTTTTAACTTGTAATGTGCCAATCTGTTGGATATGTCGGACGTTTTGACACTGAGGAAAGTTGGTTCCACGTTGAGGGACGAGCCATGAGCATCTCTCTCTAACACACGCACGAACACACATACACACAGTTCGTTTAAAGGAAGTTATTTTTCTCCACTATGGTTAGAAATATCGTGGCACGTTATGTATCATCTATTCGTTTTTTGTTTTATCTCTGAAATATTTGTTATAAACTATGGGACCAGCAGGATCAAATGGTATTATAAAAGATAGATATTAATCATACAATAATAGGGGAGTTTATGTTTGTTAGTGGAAGCAGTAGCACTTTACAAATCGGAGATCAATTTTGGGGGCCTTTGCTGTTTTACATATAAAACAATGCCATTGTTTACTGGTGGTGGATTTTTTTGAAAGTGTATTCACTATTTCCATGTTTACTTCTATTTTACATTTTGGTTTACGTGTTTTAAGTTTTACTTTGTTAATAACAGTGTTGCTTTTCTAATGCCAGAACTCTTGTTTGAATACATGTTATATGTTTTAACTGTTCTATTTTTGTCAAACTGACTTGGCCAATTAAATTGTAATACAAATACATTTTATTACATTCCTGTGAAATAACAACAGCATATTTAACATATCAGATCAATTTCTTTCACTGTGGTTATTTTAACATAGTTTTGACAGAAATTGTTTTTATAGCAAATTTAAATATATTTAAATGAAATATATTTGCATTTTAACTTATTTTTCTTGTGTTGCACATGTGCCTTTAACCATTCATTCATCAAACTGGATTATTTTTGGAGAAAGAAAAGCTAAATGAACATATTATAACAGCTCTCCTGTGAGTCCTGTCCCTTTTTGAGTTTGTTTCTCAGTTACGCTGTGTCTAAAATCTCCAGTGTCTTATTGTTATACTTGAGTGTGTGCAATTTTTTGGTCTCTGTAGATCAGGGGTATTCAATTCCGGTCCTGGAGGGCCAGTGTCCTACAGGTTTTCTATCCAACCTGATCAGTCTCTTCTGGTGGTTATCTACCTGAAACCAGGTGTGAATGTTCTGAAAACCAGTAGAATGGAAAACCTGCAGGATACTGGCCCTCCAGGACGGGAGTTGAATACCCCTGCGTAGATCATCAAAATATATTTAACGACACAAAATATATTTAAAAACACTATAAATGTTTTTGTGGTAACGCTATGAGAAGGCACTACAGAAGACAGTATCATCTAGATAATGAAAGTTCGGATGACGAAAGATAGTTGGCACAATTTGTGTCCACATTAAGGGTTTGTTTAGACACATGCTGGATTATACTTAGATGGCAGTTTAGATGACAGCTTTCCTATCATATTTAAGTGACTTAGGTGTAAAAATATTTCAATGCCTTCTTTATTGACTCAACATTCTCTGCCCTTTTTATATCACAGTAGGTTTAAAGGTGAGAATTAGTATTTTATTATATCAAATGGAAGAAAAAGCCATTTTGCCAAGAGTTGCATATTAAATATCTCTAAATACAGGTATATTTTGGGAATGTATATGTCAAAATGATGCTCAAGATCTCCCCTTGAAAATTTGCATAATACAGATGCATTGCACTAATAAGTCTTCATGATATTAATAGTTGTTTTTTGCCACACTTATCTATACTATATGGATTTCTTACTCAAGGCTACACCTACAAACAAAACAATGTAGTTATCATCATGGCAGTACATTTCTATTGGGCTTTCTGGCACGGTTTGTCTTAAAAGCCTGTAGTCACTCCCCCTAAGACAGCAAGTAAAGTTTCCTCATAGCGGCTTAGCATCAAAGAGAGCCTTATGTGTGTGTGCAAGTGTGTCTACGTGTCTGTGGCTGTCGTTGTGCATTTGTGCTTGTGCAGATATGTTTGTGAGTGCCTTTATCATCCTAATATCATTGCCAAAAATCTTGACTGTGTCGACCTGGTTAAAACAATGTGTTTAAATACTGACATGCTCATGAAATCTCTTTATTTTGCTAACTTGGTCAAATAAATAAACCCTGTACGTTGAACATATGAGATGACTGCATATTGTTGCATGTTTTTCCCCAAAGTAGAACTGTTCAGTAAAGACTGTTTATGGGTTTTAAACATATGTAAACATATCAGTGTTATGGGATGACTGGTATAAAAGTCTGGCTTTTTCCAGGAACCTCCATTCAGGAATGTTGTGGTGGTAGTAGGAGGTAATGGAGCGTGGCCTTAAAAGGAGTTATTTGTTTGGTGTTGCTCCTTTTCCCAATTACTAAACGTGCTGACACATTAAGTGTCCTTTTCGGGTGGTGGTGGTGGTGGTGGCCTACCCAGTGGACCAAGAGGTTGTGTATTCAAATCCAGTTCTACCCTACCGTCAGAGTTAGTGCCATTGAGCCTAGACCAAGGCCTTTAATCGCAGGTTCCTCAAGGGAGACTGTCCCAGTAATTAAACAATGAATTAAATAATTACATATGATCAAAATGAAATGCAGTGGGTGTGAATCTGTGCCTTGACAAACGCAGCCCTTTTACTTACTTGTTACTGCCACCTGCTGGACGTCGAGTTGAATACACTTCAGCGAGTTCGTAGGTTTGGCCTAAGTTTTGAAAAAGGAGGATTCCATATTCCCTTCTTTACTTCTGTCTTCTCAAATCTGAGGGAAGAGATCCCACATCAGCATCACTGCGTGTCTGGAATTCACGTTAGTCCCTCTGAACACAAGCATCGACGGTGTATTTCTTCTTCACATGTGTGTGTGTCATAAATCATTTTAACCCAGTAGTTATAGTTCTATTCCACTGTTCTTCGTGTCTTCACATTTACTTTTGTTCCTTATCGAATCAAATAGAAGTATATGCATACCATATGCGTTTTAAAGTCAGCAGAGGTGAATACCCTGTTGTTCCAGTATCATTTATATTCTTCGTTTCTAAGAGGGAAGAGTGATCAGTTTTGACCTCTAACAAAGACTGTGTTGCACTTTACTCATCTGTTCGGTTGAAAACTCATCTGGGCTTTAAAACAGCACAATACCTGTGTTGTTGCCTGTCTGTAATGTTTTGTATAGCTGTAGTAGCGGGCCATGCAGCCGCCAGATGCGCTTTACAGCGGGCGCTGCTGCACACAAACACCTGCAGCTATACACATGTACTGGGGCGAGAGTAATGTTATTGTGCCAGACACTCCTCTCAGTCTGTTGTCTGTTCTCTCTCTCTCTCTCTCTCTCTCTCTCTCTCTCTCTCTCTCTCTCGTCATTTTTAATCAATTGTTATAGTTCGATTAATCCTTTTTATAGTTCTTTACCCTTGTCGTTACCTTTACCTTTGTCTCTGACCAAAACAAGTAAAAGTATCAGTATAAGCCTACTAAATGTGGGTTCTAACGTCAACATGTGCAAATATTTTTCTCTCAATTTCTCTCAAATATCTAAAAAATGACATTCCTAACTCCTTATCCAGATATATTGTAACGCTGTTGTCATCTGCTTTTAAGTTGTAGCGTCCCGTTGGCTAAAGCTCGTGGGTGTGGGCGGGGCCGGAGCGCGCGCGCGGTCTCCTCTGTATCACTCTGGCAACAAGGTGCGTGGACACGCGCCAGTTACCAACGCGGAGTGCGACTTACCAGTTCTGTACGGGACAGGATATTTATTTGAAGTGAGGAGTATTTAAACCAACAAGCCAAACTTTTTTAAAAAACTTTCTCAATAGCATTCTATAGCCAGGTGCGCCTTAGCGCCGCGTCAGAGCAAACACAGCGCAACAAGTGTGTTTCCGAGCGGCGCCGCGAGCCGACCGAGATGGGCGCGCGCCGGTGTGTGTTTGCGCGCTACTGCGTGGCGCTCTGTAGTGTGGCGGTGTGGTTTTCAGGTGTGTGTTTTCTGGAAGCCGAGGGCGGCTGTGCGGACCGAGAGTCACCTAATTGCTGCACCGGGCGAAATAACGAATGTTTCGAGTTCACCAGGAGGAAGACTGTGTGCTACTGCGATACGTATTGCCAGAAAACCGGTGACTGCTGTGAGGACTACCGACAAGTGTGTCAACTATCCGGTGAGTTTCATATCATAACGCGTTCAAATATTGTCTGTGTTCAGAAGTACTAGCCACGTCTAATACTATAAAAGTTATTTTAACTAAACGTTTTATATAATAAACGTGTTTACGCAACTGTCTTAATTTAAATAAGGTTTGCAAATAAATATTTTACTGATGTAAAGACAAGGTAACATATTCAAAGTCGAAATATAGTATTACAAATTATATGCAAAGTGTAGTCATATTTTAAGTATTATAAGTATGATTATATCACGAAGTATAGTATTACAAATACTATAAAGAACAAGACTCCTGCCTTCCATATTGTACACTGTGGTATAAAAAAAATATGTTTTAAACAAACCACCTTATTACCATTAGATATAAACTTAAAACCTATACATATGTCAAAGTGTGCCTCAGGCTTCTTGCCTCAAATGAACAGTTAGTCAAATTAAACACTGCCAACTATTGAGTATTTAGACGCTAGAGAGATTTATGTGGGCAGAAGAGAGGATGTGAAACACTGAAATGCTTCTTTCTGACTTCTTGCACACCCTCACAAACTGAATTTCTGCTTCAAGTTTGCACTGGAAAGTATTGGTGAATAGAGTTGGGAAATAAGAACATCTTGACAACTAAAATCAAATATGCTGTCATTTTTCAGGGGAGATATAGAGAAATAGTACTTGTTGATAATAATGTTTTAAATCATGTATTCTGTTTTATGTAGATAACTTATTGGAATGATTACTTGGAAATTTTATTTACCTCATTGTACAGCCTGCGACTGTTTTGATAACAGTATTCAGTGAAATGTCAGTGGGAATGAACGTTTCTGTTTCGTGTCCCCTGTTTTACTCCAACACGCACACAAATACACACACACACACACACATTCAGTCTCACGGGATACAATGATGCAGTGGGATATGATTTCAGTAGTAAGAAACAGGAGTGTGTAAATCTGTGCTGTCTGATAGGGTTACTCTTAAAGTCTCAGTAATTGAGCAGAAACGGGATGGATGCTTACAATTACGCCTCTCTTCCTCCATTTATCTTTTCTAGCTTACCTTATCTTCCCCCTCCTCCTTTTTCTTTCCTTCTCCCCCCCTTTTCTCCCTCCTGCCATGTACATTTGTCTGTCACAGTCGTTGCCTTTGTTCTCTTTCACTTCTATTCCCCAGATGTTGCCAAATGAATCCATATGGCAACTGATGGAATATGACAGGATACATCAACAGTGCATAAGTTCTGCTTTGTAATATACAGGAATTTACGGTAATATGCTTTGATAAATTGAAACAGTAGTTGGATAATATATCAAAGCGGTGTGTGTGTGTATGGGCCTTGGCCAGAGCAGCTGGCGGCTGATCTATATATGGGAAAAAAGAGAGGAATTAGTAGAGAGAGTTCAGAGAGCCAAAGAGGATAAAGCGTGAAAGGTTCTGTGACAGTAAGAGCAAGAGGGTTCCCCCCAGTTCCCCGCCCCTTACACACATATGCACGCAAACATGCACACACACATAGAGAGAAAGAGGGATGGTGCTAGCTAAGTAATCCATGTTTAGGTTGTACAGTTTAAAAGACACAAGACTCAGGGTGACTGAATCGTAAAAGCATGTAAAAGGCAATGGTGGGTGTAATCACTTCCAGGTACTCCTTTTCCCTGCAGCCCACACCAACATTACAACAACCTGTTACTCATCCCATATCACATAGCACTCTGTAACCAGCCCAAAGCACTTACATTCATTCCTGAAAAAATTCTCTTAGATGTGTCATATCTTTTATAAACTGCATAGTATATTTGACTAGTCAATACAACAGTTTAACCTTTAAAGGATTGTTTGATCAGTAAGCATGATGAATTACATTTATAGTTATTGTTAATTATTGCCTTGGCTGGCTGTCATGTTTGCTTTGGAACTGAACGTTTCTTCAAGTGGAAGGCAGAGATGAGTCATGCTTTTAGATGGTTTATTTTAACTTCCCTTGACAAATTTTTTCTATAAGGAAACCAGCAGGTGCTTTCTGACATCCTTACACAGGGTTGTTCTTATATTTGCGTATACATAATTGTGTGTGTGTGTGACAAGGAGAGAGAGAGGAACAGAGAGATTGACAGAAAGAGCAGAGGATGGAGTGTGCCTTGTAACTGGAGTATGAAGAGGAGGAAGAATTGTAAGAGTTTCGAAGTGAGAGGAGGTTATCATACTGACAGTTCTAAGCATAACACAGACAGGTCTGACAAAACACAGAAACACAGAATGAAAAAAAGAGGAACAGTCACAAACGTAGAGAAAGGAGGGTGAACTGAACTGTGACTATCCTCAGACCGTGTTCAGAATAATAACAGTTTTGACTTTGTGTTCTTATCGGCTGTTAGGGTCAACTTCACTCAAGATAAACCCCCTCAGAAGTTTCAAGCTGTGGGTCATCAAGAGTACAGTATGAGCAACAATTATCAAACTTTCTTTGTGTGAGGGGGAATGATTCTTTTATAACAGGCGCGCAGCTTGTCTGTGTGGTCTGGTATGTAATCCTCCATCATGTGCTCTTTTAGAATGTTTTTGCCAAAAGCATAGTCAGGCCAGTATGTGAATCCTGCCTGTTACTCCACAGCTAGAGCACTGAGTGGAGGGAAGGAGCTGAGAAACGTTACGTCTATGAGCCCTTAGAATGGATGATTGTGCCATCCATTGAGGTTTCTCATTCTTTGACATAAAACATGCATTAAAGGATCTGATCTCAAGTAAGCTTGGTTAGATAAGTTTCAGGTTTCCAGAAGATCAGATGTTGTATTTTTCAGACATCAAACATAAATGTACATACATATTAGATCCTCTCAAGCTTTCTTCCTGTTTACCAAAGAGGTAATTGTTCCTTGAGACTGTGGTCCTAGGCTTGCTTGTTAGGGGCTTGGAG
Source organism: Distichodus sexfasciatus (assembly GCA_032718565.1). Taxonomy (NCBI): domain Eukaryota; kingdom Metazoa; phylum Chordata; class Actinopteri; order Characiformes; family Distichodontidae; genus Distichodus; species Distichodus sexfasciatus. The sequence goes on along the minus strand of JAVGVS010000464.1, from coordinate 101,381 downwards.
CCAGTAATATGTAATATTGTGACAATGTCTGTTGGGAGTCTTGATTTCAGACCCTGTTTCTACCTTGTAGTTTCCCCTTTCACTGATTGCACCCAGTATGCAAATTCCATCCCTGATGGAACAATCCAATCCACAGTGGCTCCACCTAAAAACTTTCTTTAGTTGAGGGATCTGCTAGAACACGTGTGTAGGTGATACACTTGCAGAAACACACGCAGGATACTCAGCATCTATGTAATACACAATGATATACTCTCTCCAGGCCAAGTTGAGTTCAGCTCTGTCTTTCCCAGAACATCACTTGTGCTTCAAACTGGTGGTGAATTGCTGTGGCAAGCTAGACATTCAAGCTTTCTAACAAGTGTCGTCTTAAAAAAAACTCTGACGTCCCAAATCTACAGATGTAATGTACATTTATCAGGTATTCATGTTCAGAGCAACTTCCTTCCTAAATTATTTCCTAATGAACTGGGACAGTCTCCCTGGAGCAAGCTGGGGTTAAGGGTCTTGTTCAGGGGCTCAATGGTGGTAGTGCTATTGAACCTGTACAGCTTAAAAGCTCACAAAGTCCCCAAGTCTTAAAGCAATAACGGTATGCAGTGGATTCAAATTCAATGCCAGGCATGTGTGTTACATAGCACCATAAAATTGCCTCAGAGGATTTTAGATGATTCATAAAAGTTTGGTGTTTGTGTGAGTTTGAAAGAACTTAATTATGCAGAAAGATCACTGACATTTAACCCCTCAGACTTTTTATTACAACTAAAACAGCAGCATATATTTGAATGTTCAGAATAAAAGTATATACGGCAGGTTTACTGTACCCGCATTGGAATTCTGTTTTAAAATGACATGATGATGTAAGCGCTCATCTAGAACAGTCTTCATCACAGATTGCTGATTTGTAAGGCTTGAAACGAAGAGAAAAGCAGCATTGTGCAGCCCGCTTCTGAGAGTTTATGTTTCAGCACCTGTGTGTCACTGTGAAACTGTTGCTCTGCTTCAGCCATGGGACAGTGCTCATGGGAAACAAGAGTTTCTGTCGCACTGGCGGATTCCTGAGGCCGGAGGAATGTAAAGCACCGTCTGCCATGTCTTTGGCGATCCTCATAAACACTGTGTTTATGGGTTTTCCTGTGTAGGTGTGTGTGAGTAGTTTCGAAGTAGTTATGAAGAGCAAGATGTTGGGCAACGCAACGAATGGTGACATTCTCTGAGTGAACCTGGGTCTGTTCATTTTCACTTTTTTAAGAAACACCAGTCATTTTGTGAGTGAAACACACAACCCTCCCCACACTCTCCCTTCCTCTCCCACACCAGACACTGAGCTGAACATTAATTAAGCCTTACCAGACCTGCTCCAGCTGTCAGTGCATATGCACATCCAGGTGTGTGTACTTGGGTTTGTGTGTGATTAAATTGGACAGAACTAAGAAATGATCTTAGAATAGACCACACATTTTTATTTTAGTATACTTGTGTCTCTTTGTTGGTGTGGTTGTGTATGTTTGTATGGTTATTTTATGGTCTTGTAGTTGTAGGGTGTGTGTGTGTGTGTGTGTGTGTATGTGTGTGTGTGTGTGTGAGTGAGGAGGTTTCTGTGCAGTAATCTACCCTGTCATTACTATTAAACGCTCTGAACATCTACATAAACGCAACAGCGCTGCTTTGCTGAGGTAAGCCAAGCTTAGGACACGTACTAATCATGGAACAGATGGCTTGCTTCTTTCGTCCACCTGAATGGACGACTTTACTTTGTGGTTTGTGAGGGGGATCAAATAGCTGTTCCAGGGCAGTTAAAAACGCAGGGAGACCAGACTAGACCACCAGTGGAAACTATCTTTAAAACTAAACTGACCGCTCAGTTACAGATGCTGTACTTTTTGTCACAGCAAATGATTTGACACAGCAAAAGACTTGATCTGTCAAGTGGGTTAAGCCTTTACTCAAGTCAGTTTTTGAAAGCTCTCATTCTGACCCCAGTTGTGTCCTTGCCAGGCCACTAGGGGTCACCCTGCCCTGTTTTCCCCACCTCCTCCTAAGGTTCTTTGCCCTGATGTTAACCTCTGTCTCTCCCTATTTTAAGCTGGTCTCTCCCCATATGTTATATATTGGTTTTTCACTTTTACGTTTGCGTACTTGTGTTTGCTTCAGGCTTTGCCTGGTGGCCTTGTCCACCTAATCCATCGTCTTGTGCGCGTGCTTGTTGACATTAAATTTCCTCAAAATTTCTGTAAATCATTCATTTGGTCAGTTTCATCCAAATATGTGGCGGGGAAAAATGTGAACTAACTCCACTACTAACTCTTGCAATGGTCAGTTATTCAGATCTAGGGTTTGAGAGACACGGATGGAAAAGAAAGACAGTGGATTCCTAATTTACTTCTTTAGTTTTTTGTTGCCTTGGGTCTGTTGGATTTACAGTGTAACTGCAGACACAGTTACATTTTAATATAGGTACAGCTGCACTGATGTGACGTGAGCGATTACATGTCATTGTGAACACAACTCAACGAAATGTGACCTCTGCGTTTGACCCATCCACGAAGGAGCAGTGGGCAGCTGACATGGGAAGTGCTTGGGGAGCAGTGCTTGGTGACGGTACCTTGCTCATGAGGAATTCAAACCTTGCGATCACTCTAACTGTTACGCCACCAACTGCCCCATGTGTGCTTACATTTACACCTGCATTTATACATGCTTTGTGTTTACTGTCACTGTTACACTGTGCTTACAGTTGCAGTGACATTCATTCATTATCTGAACCACTTAACCCCTAATGGGGTTGTATGGACCGGAGCCTGTCCTGGGACGACGGGCGCAAGGCAGAAACCAACCCTGGGTGGTCGCCAACACCGCAGGGCACACACAGTCACAAACACAATTTAGTTTAGCCAATCAACCTGCAGTGCATGCTTTTGGACTGTGGAAGAAATCCCACGCGAACACAGGGAAAGCACGAAAAATCTGGACAGAGACACCACGAACGACCTAGGGACCAAAACCCAGGACTGTGAGGTGACAGCGCTAACCTCCGCATCACTGTGTCGCCCCCAGTTGCAGTATAGTTACATTTTATAGTTTTACTGAGGCTAAAGTACTAGTGTATTAACAGTAAAAAGTTACAGTTACAGTTCATGTGGTTACAATTACAGTATATTTACAGTTAAAGTTACAGTGGTTAGAGTTGCACTTGAGCGTATTTACAGACACACTTAGTTTGGTTACAATTACAGTATAGTTACAGATAAAGTTACATAGCGTGATTACAGTTACAATTTTAGTGTAGTGACAATTATATGGTAGACACAGGATAGTTAGTCACAGTTATACCTTAACGTAGATGCAGTTACAGGCGTACTGTGCAGTTATTTGTCAGTTTTTATCCCTTTGGACTTTGAACTTTGAAAGTGTTTAATCTGATTTCACTGTGAATAATTCATGTGATTGTTTGGAGCAGGATTATTCAGCTGGTTTTCAACTGACAATAAGGCGATTTTCTCTAAAACCAACACCAATTCACCATGTCGGAGCAAAGTGGGCTTAGTATATTCAGACCTTTAGGGGGTATCAGGGGAAAAGGGCCTGGGGCAGACCTGCAGAACTAATGTAGTGGAATGTGAGGAATCTGACAGAGGCTTTGTCCAGAGGTGTGCGTATAAATGTGCGTATGTGGGTGCGTGAACTGTGGGATGTGTGATGCTCGCCATGCGCCCTATTAGTAAACAGGCCTGTCCATACAGCATTTTATGTACAGTATGTACATAAGACACTGCACAGAGATTTCATTCATCTTCTGAACCGCTTAATCTGTATCGGGGTCGGGGGGAGTGGAGAGTACCCCACACCATGGGCTCGAGGAAGGAACCAACCCTTGGCGGGCGCCAACGCACTGCAGGGCACACACACTAATACAGACACACCTTACAGGCCCAATTTAGATTGTTTTGTTTATTAATGCCAAATCGGTAAATCTTATTTACTGAAAATGAATTAACTTCCTACATATGGCCAAATTTTTGAGTTAAGATGTATGATTGGACCTTTCTTTTGCAAAGAACTGATCATTTAACATAAGTGTATTAAACTGGTTTTGATCAATTAAGCTGATCGTAGAAGCATACAGTGCTGGTTGAAAGTCAATTCACACAGGAAGATGATGCAATATTACATATGTGTGTGTTGCAAAAGTATGTGAACCTCTACTTTCAGTATCTGGTGTGACCCCCTTGTGCAACAATAACTGCAACTAATCATTTCCAGTAACTGTTAATCAGTCCTGGACATTGGCTTTGAGGAATTTTATCCTATTCCTATGTATAGAACAGCTTCAACTCTGGGATGCAGGTGGGTTTTCTTCAAATGAACTGGTCACCTCAGGTGCTTCCACAATATTTCAATTAGATTCAGGTCAGGACTTCGACTTGGCCATTCCAATACATGAACTTTATTCTTGTTTGGCCATTCCTTGGTAGAACGACTTGTATGCTTAGGGTCATTGTCTTGCTGCATGACTCACTTCCTCTTGAGTTTCAGTTCACAGACAGATGTCTGAACATTTTCCTTTAGAACTCGCTGGTATGAATCACAATCCATTGCTCCATCAATGCTGGTAAGTCGTCCTAACCCAGCTGCATCAAAACAGGTCTAAACCATGATACTACCACCACCATGTTTCACCGGTGGGATAAGGTTCTTATGCTGGAGTGAAGTGTTTTCCTTTCTCCAAACATAACGCTTCTTATTTAAACCAGAAAGTCCTATTTTGGTTTTATCTGTCCACAAAACATTGTTCCATTTTCCCTCTGGTTTGTCCACATGATTTTTAGCAAACTGCAGATTGGCAGCAATGTACTTTTTGGAGAGTAATGGCTTTCTCCTTGCAACCCTGCCATGCACACCACTGTTCTTTCATCTTCTTCTGATGGTGGACTCATGAACATTAACACTGGCCAATGTGAGAGAGGCCTTTAGTTGCTTAGAAATTACCCTGGGATCCTTTGTGACATTGCTGACTATTACACATATTGCTATCGGAGCGATCGCTGTGGTCGACCACTCCGTAAGAGTGGTGACGGTGGTCTTGAATTTGTACACAGTCTGTTTGACTGTGGGTTGGTGGAGTCCAAACTCTTTAGAGATGGGTTTGTAACCTTTTCAAGCCTGATGAACTCTTTTTTTTAACTGAGGTCTTCAGAAATCTCCATTTTATGTGTCATGATATACCCCAAACACATGTGTTGTGAAGATCAGACCTTGATAAATCCCAGTTCTTGAAATAAAACTGGGCGCCTAAATGTCCACCAGTTGATTGGAAAACACCCGACTCTATTTGCATCTTCAAATTCTTTGCTAATCCAAGAGGTTCACATACTTTTGCAACACACAGATATGTAATTTTGCATCATCTTCTTGGGTAAATAAATAATCAAGTATAATATATTCGTCTCCTTTGTTTAATTGGGTTCTATTTACTACTTTTAGGAAAATCAGATGTTGTTTTAGGTCATATGCAGAAATATAGAACGTTCTAAGGGGTTCACAAACCTTTAAGCAGCACTGTACAAACTTTTCCATTTGAACTCTGGATGTTTGGCAGGGATAAAGATCCAAGATTCTTTACTTTTTACATACATATGTATACAAGTACATGAAATAAGTGAAATATGCCCTGAATGATCCTTAGACAACGGGTTAATAACAGGTTAAGTGAAATAATCTAATGATAAACTTAAAAACTAAAGAGTAAGTGTAAAAAAATCTATAGAAAATATAGAAAAAATGTTCTTAAAAGATTGATACTTTAGACAGTGACTTTACATGTGCGTATTAGATATTGTGTTTTTCAAAGTGCAGTGTTGCAGAAAGAACAAATTCACATGCTGTCCTTTAAAGTAGACATGACACGATACCACTTTTCTATGTCCGATACCGATACTGATATTGTAAATTTTTGTCTGAATATATGACTGAGATTATTCTATTATTCTTATGGAAATACCTGACTTAAATCATGTTTTCTTAATTAAAACAATGTAATAATTACACATATATGTACAGTACATGCTAAATTATTTATTATTAAAATAACATCTTTTCGTTCATAACATTATTCGTTTCAACACAGTTCAGTAATTTCATGACAGCCCTTAAGCCTGCAGCGCTAATACCATCAGGAACACAGAGTTTGCGAGCGAGAGCGAGAGTGTGTTGCGTTGCTTATTCTGCTCATAGATCGACCCAGTGCTGCAGATTCCCGATCCTGCTATTTGAGTCGTTGTCGGACTGATGACCGATCCACGTATTGGATCGCTGGCGTTTCTACTTTAAAGGCAGATTGGTGACATATAAGTATACAAGTCTGGTATGCAAGTCTGGTACCAATAGCAGGTTGGTGACAGGTAGTTCAGTGAGTCTGTGTTATATTAAGGAAGTAGTGGTGTCATGTCCTGGTTAAGAAGTTTTATGGTGTGAGGACGGAAGCTCCTCCTGAGTCTCTCTGTTGTTGCAATAATACTCCTAAAGCGTTTGCCTGATTTCTGCCCCCTCAAAGAGACAGTTACTGGGGTGAGACGAGTCTCTGATGATCCTGATCGCCTGATTTTGATTATCCTGATTATTATTTATTACTTAGCATATTTATATACTTATAGGCCGGCACGGTGGTGCAGTGGTTAGCGCTGCTGCCTCGCAGCGAGAAGGTCCTGGTTTCGAACCCCATGGGCGGCCGTAGGGCCTTTCTGTGTGGAGTTTGTATGCTCTCCCTGTGTTTGCGTGGGTTTTCTTCCGGGTGCTCCCATTTTCTTCCCCAGTCCAAAGGCGTGCACTTTAGGTTAATTGGTGACTCTCAATTGACCCCGTAAGGTGTCAATGTGCATGTGACTGTGTGGGTGTGCCGTTCGGCGTGTTGGCGCTTGCCCAGGGTTGATCCCCGCCTTGTGCCCGTAAGTTCCTGGGATAGGCTCCAATCCCCCTGCGACCCCAGTTGGGATTAAGCGGTTCGGATAATGAATGAATGAATGAATATATTTATAAAAAGACACTTTATTTAAAACGTTGAATTTCTGCATCATTTATCATTTTTCCACAGTAACTTTTACTAATTATACAGGGAGCAAGCTTGAGGTAAAGGCCTTTCTCGTGGGCCTGCCTCTCAGGGGATTCAAACCCTAATCTCATGGTTTTACGTTTTTAGCATTTAGCAAACACTCTTATCCAGAGCGACTTACAGTTCTTAATTTCAGGGACAGTTCCCCTGAGAGCAATTTAGGCTTAAGGGTCTTGCTCAAGGACCCCATGTTGGTAGTGTCAGAGATCGGACCACTAGACCACCAACACCCATCATGGTCACAGAGTTTATTTCGTTCTGCACCATCACCAGCTCACAAATGCAGCCCACCACTGTAATGAACTTCCCGAATTTGTTGTTTGAACATACTTTTTTTAAACAGCTCACCCTATAAAAGTACTGTAGTAAACCTCCCTCATAAGCCGCGAGACCTCATTATGAAGTGTTGTGAAATGGGTAAAAAGCAAAAGATCCATAAAGACGTAACAGCTTACACTAGGATTTTAACAATGTTTGTGTCAAGAACGGTTACCATGAGCTGGACCGATGTTTGTGTGTATAATGCATATTCATGTAGAAACCAAAATGACACACTAGATTCTAGGGCTGCTCGATTATGAAAAAAAACATAATCACGATTAATTTGGTCAATCTTGAAATCACGATTATTTAACACTTTACTTTGTGTTACTATTTAACACTCTATGCTGCTCTCCTCCTTCCGCCATCTTTACCCGCTCAGACTGTACACCGTCACCAGAACACACACGTGCGTTCAGTCTTCGGAAGGTGCGTTAGTGCGCGTGCGTGTGTCATTCGGAACACAAGACAAAATATGAGTATACTTGCAGAGCGTAATGTGGCCAAATAATTGTAATTATAATTGTTTTTTGTCGATTACATTATTTTTGTGATTGTTTGGAGCTGAAATTGAAATTGAAATAAAAATTCGATTAATTGCACAGCCTTACTAGATTCGAAATAATGTATAAATAATCTCATTTGGACTCAACGTAAGCCTCACAGGTATGTGTGGTATGTTTGCACGTGTGTCTTAAACATGTGCTTTACTGTATGTGTAACACATGCTGTGTGTTTGTATGTTAAAAGAATCAGTTGACTTACAGGAAATGACGGCGCATGTAAAAACCACGTATGTTTTTGGATTATTAAATCCAATCGTAGCCTCCGATCTGCCACCAAGAGACTGTAACAGCTTCATACCACAAGCCATCAGGACTCTGAATGCACATTAATATCAGAGCTCTCTTAAAATACCTCAAACTACCTCCCACCTGCACTTTACATACCCACTGTCTACTGTTTACATCAGGCACACTCAGATGCACTAGTGTTAACACAATAACTGTAAATCCTCCTTTCTTCCAATGATGCCTTCAATTCTACATTTAACCTGTGCAGTATAATAATCATGTGCAATATCAGTCATGAAGGTTTACATCCCCACCTTCAAATAGTACTGGAGTGTTGTGTATTTACTGTTTATTTATTGTGATTGTTTTGTATTGTGATGCTCTTGCACTCCATCTGTTATAAGCTGCTTAGATGCTGATGCTGCCAATGTGCCTTAAAAACATACACTAAGCAATACTTCTTTACATTGCGTCTCTTCACTTAACGTCACTTTCTTACTGTATTTATTGCGTTCGTTCTGTGTTTATTGTGTTGCTTGTTGCGCCTTTTGTTCTGTTGAATGTAATGTTCAGTGTTACTATATGTTGCACCGGGCCCATGGGGAAACGCTGTCTCATCACACTTTGTACATGTATAAAGCGACTGATGACAATAAAGTACCTTGAACCTTGAACCTTGAACCTTGAAATGATGAATTGATGCCAAAATAAAACGTTTGAAATGGTCTAAAAGCCAAAAAATAAAGTCTAAAGGCCTCCATATAGTGTATTGTTTATTCCTTCATTTGTTGGCAAAACTGGAAAAGGTTTATTTGATATGTGTATCAAATGGGTCTTTTTACTATGTAAAAATCCTATGTAACATGAATATAAAACACACACCATATCTGGTGGGCTTTGAGGATTAGAGAGCACACTTCAAAAACATCACATGAGACAGCAGCTGTGTTGCCGAGATCCAGACTTATCCTCCCTCACTCTGTTCTCTCCTGTGTGTCCCTTTTGAATGATCTCATCTTAATCACACACAGAATTACATCCTGTAATGGGTGTGTGAGTTCACAAATACCGGATTGCACGCAGTATATACCAGGGTGTGTGTGTTTTTTTGTTTTTTTTAACTCTCCTTGTCTGTCTCTTCTTTCTCTCTCTCAGCAGCTATAGACTGCGAGGTGGGCCAGTGGGGCGCCTGGTCCCCCTGTTCGTCGGTGTGCGGGGCGGGAGCGACGGAACGCAGCCGACAAGTCACCACGCCGCCTCGCAACGGAGGCGCACCCTGTCCAGACCTCAAGCAGCGCAGGGGCTGCCTGGCCCCCATGGACGCGTGCAGCGCCGCCAAGGGTAACACGCTGACTGCTTGAAAGTTACAAAAATGGCAAACGAGAAGATTTTACACGTTGTTGTTAACGCTTGTGATCCGTTGCACCTTGGAGATCTGGGATTATTTGAGCAAGTTCCCAGAATTGTGTTGAAACAAGATCAAAGGACAAGAAAAAATGGCCATTTGTGCGTCCAACGACTGCAGAGCCAGGTTAAATAAAGCGAGTTCTCATATCGGTAACACAATATTGATCCCACTCTGTCTTCAAATGTTTGTAGAGAAGTCTTCTAAATTTTTTTGAACAGCTGTGTGTCCATATTTGAACGCGTGTGTGCCCACAGCTGTGTGTACACTGTTCAAAAAGTGGATGGCAGCCAGAAATGTTCACAGTTAGAGACCCCAAAGTGGCTGCTGCATGAAATGTATTGTCTGTGTTTTCTGCAGATTGTCCAAATGTTTTGGATAGTCTTGGAAAAAAACAAAGATAGTTGTGTTCTTTCTTCATTTGCTTTTTTTCTTTGTGTTCAGAGGTGGCCAAAATTCTGCCCAACACTTTCAAACGTAGCCTTAAGGACCCCTGGAGAAGGCCCCACATGCTTATAAAAGAGGAGAAGAAAAGGTGAGACAAGGGCAGCGCGCTTCAAATCGTCATGTGTGAAAACATCCTCGTGTTTTATCACTACTCATTTTCTAAAAGTCATAAATGTGAATAAATGTCTAAAGTACGGCATGTAACGTTCCTTAAAAATAGCACTCGTCAAGAGGCTCCAGATCAGAACACGGCCGGGCTCCAGGCCTCCCATTATCTCAGTAATGACCTGGAATTATATGAGACACACGAGCCCACTGCACATCTGAGAGTTGTGGCAGCTGGACTCTTGGGAGGGCTGTTTCCCGTGAGCAGATAGCTGTGAAAACGGGATATCTGTGTTTTGACTGAGAGCTCCGATTGGGCTTGGAGGCTTTGGCAGCGTTATAGAGACATCGTCCCCTTTTTTTTTGTCCGTTCATATCCGTGTTGCTCATATAACGTTATTGCTTGGGACATTCGGAAAGAAAAGTTGAGTGTTTCAGGAAGTGAAGATTGTGAGCACTGTTAGGCCTTTAGAGAGATTGTATTTGCAAATTGTGTGTGTGTGTGTGTGTGTACCACGTTTTTATGCATTGTGGGGACCTTTTTGTCCCCTGAAATGACTTTTATGCATTTTTTATGGCATGGTGGGGACATTTGACAGGTCCCCATGAGGAAAAATGACTAAAAACGTATGCATGTTTTATTTGAGAAACCAAAAAAGATGTGCATTTGTTTGCTGAGGTTAAGGTTCGGGTTAGGGTTAGGATTAGCTGTAGAATGATATACATCTAGTCATTATGGGAATCTATGGAAAGATAGTTGTAAAAGTTTGTGTCTGTGTGTGTGTTTGCAGTAGGTGCATTTGTTGTGGGTGTGCTGCGTTTCACTTTGGAGTCAAATTGAATTAGGTGGTGCTGTTTGAACCCACTTCTCTCTTTCATCAGACGTTTTGGATGAGCAAATAGTCTGTATGGGAAGGATATTAATGCACCTCTGAGAATTTAGACTGAAGTTGAATTACCTCTTGCATGAGCGAGTTAATGAGATGAAACTGTCCTCGAGGGGAATTTCCAAACCTCATTTGCGCACACACACAGGAAATCCTAAAGTAATAACATTTTCATGCTCACAGGTGTGTTGGGTCATAGAATTAAGTATTAGAGAAGGGGATGGGAAAGAGCGAGAACATGTGTACTCCAGGGGAAACAGCAAAAGATGAATTCATTAAATTCAGCTCCGCATGACTGCAATCCGTTGTTGTACCATCTTCAACAGCTACACTCTCGCACAAACTAGCACACACCTTCTGAGTTTGAGAATGAAATCGGACTGGGGTTTTCAAGCGGTGAATAATGTAGGTGGTCCGTGAGATGCAATACAGTTTTACCACTGAAATCACTTTTTTTTTTTTTTAATCATTTTATTTCTTTCTTAGAACATTTCCAGATGACTTGTGCATCTTTATGAATAATGAATTTAATGCAAATATCTAAAACAAATAGTAACAGAAAAAACACCCCCCGACACACAGTGGGCCGCAGTCTGCTGCTTAGTCTGAAAGGTGGTTCCTGGGAAAGAACCAGTTATGAGATATGAGAATGGAGAAGAAGGGAGAGAGAAAGAGAGGAGAACAGAGGAGAAAAGGAGAGGATGGAAGAGAAAATGAGAGAAAGGGACATGATGGAAGAGGACAGAACGGAAGAAGTGGATGAGGAGAGAAACGATGGTAGTGAGAGAGGAGAAAAGGAGAGCTGTGAGAGGAGAGGAATGAAAATGAGAGGTCAGGAAGCGAAGGACGAGGAGATACAAGCATCGAGAAACGGATAGATAGGAGAGGAAAGGAAAAAAGAGTAGTAGAGGACAAAAAAAGATGGACGAGGAGAGAACGATGAGGAAGGAGAGGAAAGAAAAGGATAGTTGAGACGAGAGCTAAAAGGATGGAAGAAGAGGGAAAATTGGAAATAAAAAATGAGACGAGGAAGAAACGTGTACAGTACTTGATAGAAGCAAAAAACGATGGAGGAATTTAGACATGAGAAAGGACAGGAGCTTAACAGGAAGTTGGATGTGGTCTGAAGTAAGGCTGCAGTTGAGTCTTACTTTCACTTATTCACCTCAAGCCAGAAACAATGCGAAAACGGCGACATCAATTCAAAACCTGCAGTTTACATTCCAACAGAAATGTTTACACACACTTTCTGTTTTTCTCCTCATCTCTCCCTCTTCTGTAGTTACTGTGTGCACATGCGTGTAAAGCAGGCGAGCAGCGCCTGCAGACTGAAGGCGTGGAGCGCGCAACTCGTCCACGAGCGCGCTGTGTGTGTCGAGTGTCAGGGAGACGCAATGGACAACGACAGCCGCTGCCGTGGAGACGGACTTCAAAGCATCAGGTCAGTTTGCTGACCACAAGCGCTCACTGTGAGCTAGCGGCTGAGAGAGACAGAACTTAATATATCTATTTACAAGCTCTTAAATGACTGGATGTGAATCATTCCTTCTAGAACCTTCTGGACGGCTGCATCAGCGCCAGGTTGCTATGGGTCTTGGGCCAGAGAATCGTCTATGGAAAACTGCCAGTGTCCTGCGTATTCTCTTCTGTTTGTCTGAGCAAAACGACTCATCAATGCAACGGATATTGGAGTGTTCAACCATGGAGATCGGTCGGGACCTCGGGAAGACGCTGCTCGGGGGGTCAGCTATGGAATATAGACGTTTTTTGTCGACCTTAATGAGCCTTTCACACTTCAGTGCATGTCCTTTCTTTCACACGCTCACCAGTCACGTTATATACAGTATATGCATTTTCAACCACTAAATATTTCATTTACTCCAAAAACAAAAAGGCCCAGTAGCAACTACTTTCAATTTACCTCCGGAACTTTACTATCTACCTCTAAAAGACGAGCACGGCTTTGGTCTTAACGTCTGTGACACTGAGGTCAGATTACTTGATGCCCTTTCTAGTTCTGCTTTCACAGAAATGGCTAAGTTCTTTAACTTTTCCTATGGCGTTTGCATTAGATTGAGGTGTGTTTTTAGGCACGTCGGTTTCGAATATGTGCCTAGACCGCGTGCCTAGTCCGACTGTGGGACATTTCATTTTTTAGCTTTAAAGTACTTTATTTACTTTAAGTACCGCAACTCAACAGTTAAGTCTCATTGTATAGTACCTTAAGCATCAAAACAAAACACCACATATCGTGGCCTTTGTACGCCACACCATATTTTATTTATTATCAGAATGTTATCCTTTAGTCGCAAATTTCAATGCACTATCCAGTAATCCCCACTTTATAATCACATTACAATTATCTACTGAATTTTTGTACTTTTGTCATTTCAATTTGAAACTCTTACTTTTTTCCTTTTTTTAAAAACCGTTATTTACATTCGCTGCCAATCTTCTTTGATAATGATTAAAAATGGATGTTTTACAAATCTAGTGTTTTAGTCTCCTTATCAGAAGTATTTGTGCATGTTGTGGTTTTGGCCTTTTCCCTGTCTACACTTCAAACTGTTTTTGTTCCTGTTCTGCTATTAGGGAGCCGGCGACGGCTGAGCAAACCAGATACTTAGCAGAGCTACATGTGCTTATTATAGTTCAAAGAGACACCGTGTGTACATACACACACACACTACTGCCATTACAGTCACACACTCTCGCATGCATGCCTCTCTCAACATGTACTTTGTTGCATTCTTGACATTCTCCGCAATGCTTTCGGATGCACTATAAGCACCATGCTGCTGTTAACCCAATCGGATGATGATTTAGGAAAATAAAGACACCAATAAAAAGCAACATCGGATTTATGGGTAATCTTAGAGGGGCTATATAACGAGGAACTAATTTCTCTCACACACACACGCAAACATACACTGCAGTCAGCATGATGTATCCTCAGCAGTGACATGGTTTTGAACGTGCTTGGCCTACGCTTTGGAATGGGGATTAAGTAAAAATCAGTAATAGTTATACACTGATCAGCCGTTATTGTCATTACACATAATGACCACTGACAGGTGAAGTGAATGTCATTGATTATCTTGTTACAGTGGCACCTGACTGTGTGTGGAACATATTTTAGGCAGTAAGTGAACATTTTGTCGTTGAAGTTGATGTGTTGGAATCATAAAAAATGGACAAGGATTTGTGCAACTCTGACACGGGGCAGAAACTGGAACAGAGCATCTCCAAAACTGCAGCTCTTGTGGGATTTTCCTGTTCTGCAGCGGTCAGGACATTCTAAAAGTGAGGGAAGGGAGGAAAACTGAACTGGTGACAGGGTGATGGACAGCCGAGGCTCACTGATGCACACGGGAAGAGAAGGCTGGCCCATGGTGACCGATTCAATAGAAAGCTAGTGTAGCTCAGATTTGGGGCGTAACAGTTAGGGTGTTCACGCCATAATCGGAAGGTCGCTGGTTCAAATCTCAGACTGGTAAAAGTACCACCGAGGTACTCGTGAGAAAGGTTCCGTCCCCAAGCACTGTGGCCCCATGTCAGCTACCCACTGCTCCTTAACGGATTGGGTCAAATGCAGAGGTCACAATGCGTTGTGGTGCACTGTGTGCCGTGCTGTGGTGTATTCACAATGGCAATCACTCAGTTAAAAGATTGCTGAAAATGTTGCAGTTTCTTTTAATATGGGAGTACCTGCAGAACTAATCAATATTAATTATGTGGCTGATCAGTGTGTTATTATTATTATTATTTCCACTGTAAATGTAAAATTAGTGGTTGATGCTGACATATCATATTTGTACCTTATATTATCGATCGCCTTCCTTATACATAACTGTAACTTTGAAAGACGGGTATTTCCATCCAATCTGTATTTTGACAACATACAGGACTGTAACTGAATCATGAACGGTCCAGTTTTTTTTTTTCACTTCCTCACTGGCTTCTTATTCTAAACAGCAAGTTTAATAACCAATTAAATCATACAACGTTTGACATATAGAAGTATGACAGAGTGTGTACGGAGGAGAGCAGTGTGACCTGCACTTGGTCAGTGTGAATGAGAGGCAGGAAGTGTCTTGTCTCCAGCTGGATGCCTGATGTTGGCTGACAGCAGTGGATTCTGGGATTACGGTGCTGAAAAGAGCAGCATTCCAACCCCTACAAAGTTTAGTTGCACACTGGGCAGACCATATTGTGTGGTCGCACCAACAACAAGCTGGCTGAAATACGTTAAATATTTTAAATGGGTTTTTTTTAATCTGCTTTTAGAAAACGTGTGCCAAAATAAAAGAGTTGAGGCCTGACCAGAACCTGCTTTGCCAGAACCTGCTTTGCCAAATGCCCCTTAGGTATGACAAGATAGGACGGGAGAGAATTCTGAATTCCACCCAGGTTGGTAAAGCTTTGTAGTGTGTTGGTGGCCTAGTGGTAGGACGCTCGCCTTAGGCCCAAGAGGGTGTGGGTTCGAATCCGACCTCTGGTGTTACCAACATTGGGTCCCTGAGCAAGACCCTTAACCCTAAGTTGCTCTCAGGGGAACTGTCCCTGAAATTAGGACGTGTAAGTCGCTCTGGATAAGAGTGTCTGCTAAATGCTGTAAACGTAACAGTGTGTCCCAAGGTTTTTGTAGAGTAAATAACGTTTGCAGTACTTATGGTCATTGTTACAGTTGTAGTTAAGTGGAGTTTTGTGCTTCTACAGTTCTATCTTCAAGGCAACTTTTAATTTCATAACATAAACCACCGAGGTCGAACCGGCGACCTTCCGATCACGGGGCGAACGCCCCAACCGTTACGCTACCAACTGGGTAAAAAGCACCAAGAAAACAGCGAGAGCTGCCCCTCCTTTAACAAATTCCTCTTTCTAAGTGCTGTTGTCACCGCTGGAAACAGCTGTTCTCGCGACACATTAATCACGGCCGTTAATGAGAGCTTGAAGATGTGCGCGCAGCTGTAGCGCGACGCCGTGAAGAATGATAATGAGTAGCGACGGCCCGTAGCTGCGAGATAGATGTTTTTATGACTTCATAATAATAAAAGTACGAGATGAAATAATATAAATCGAAAATACATGGCAATAAATGTGTACAGTATTACAACGCAGGAAGCGGCGCTTTATCTGCAAATCAAATAGCGTCGCCATCTTGCTTAGTCTAAAGCTATTTAGTCTAAAACAGTCATTCTCGTTATTACTCTAAAATTAATAATAAACACAGCAATCTTTTGACAGTTTTTAAAATGAAAGCCATCGGAATGAGAAAAAAAAAAAACACATTTATCCCAGAATTATGACTTTTAATATATCGGAATTTGTTCTTAATATTTATTATCTCAGAATTCTGACTTAATTCGAAATTGTGATACCAGATTTTTAATACCAGAATTCCGAAATAATAAGTCGAAATTCTGATTCATTAAGATGCAACTTTTACGCAGAATGCATACGTCGCACGCTTTTGCACCTATATTCATGCAATATTTTTAGATGTCCTCCTCCATGTTACAAGAAGTTCAAAGGTAATCAGATTTAGAGATAAAAAAATCAAAATTCCGACTTAAAATGTCAAAATTATGGGATAAATGTATTTTTTTGTTTCTCACTCAGGTGGCGGAACAGGGTTCCATGTTTTTTTTCTTCCAGAGACAACTTCTTCACAGACAGAATTCTTTTTCATATGTTTATTTCTTTATTCACACTTAACAGGTAACATCCAGTTCCAAAGATATAGTTTGCTCTGAACAGGGGTAAGGGATTTGCTAAGACTGCAGTGCCTTTCAGCCTGAAAACAAATGACTACATAACAAAGGTAACAGCGTTCATAAGAGTGGTGTTCATTTAACTTTGAATGTGGTCATCATCATAACCGCCAAATGAAATAGGAACAAATTAGAGTTCAACAATTAAATGTTCTTAACTCCATTTTCACAGTGCTTCATTGTTTCTGGCAGATTTTTGTTACAACGTACAACAAAATAGAAATTGAATCGGAAGTATCAATGATGCTTTCAATTCAACGTTACTTTTAATTTGTTAATCCACAAACGCAAGTTGTTAAAGGCTTCATATTTTAGCGGATAAATTGGATCACGTGTGTGGGACAAAATACTCGAAACTATGCGGAGTACAGGGTGAAAAATACAAGTTAAGAACCCCTCCGTAAAATTAACTGTTTACATTTCTTAACAAGTTAAGAAATCTGATACTAGGGAAAAAAAACACGATAATGTGTGTGGATTTATTACCAGTGTATCTTTTACATTTTTTAACAAAGCTGCAATTTTATAAGGGCCTTGAATGGAGATTTGTGTTGCTTCCTTTCACTTAGTCACTTTAAAGTGTATAAAAGGCATCAAAGGTTTGTGCGAATATGGGTGCAGAATATGCTGTTAATACCTGTAAGATAACAAAACATTTAATATAATAAAATTACGTTTGACTGAAGACAGAACGCCAAGGCCCCAAAATTGAACGGGCAATGAGCTGGACCTTTTCACAATTGAATAAGGCAAAACAAATGGTCCAGTTTTTCCCACTCTGCAATTCTTTCCTGACAATCACAGTGCACAGAACATTCTCTAGCTTCTACCTTCCTTTACTTGCAATTACAAAAAAAAAAAAGAAGAAATGTCTGATCAACGACCAATGAATTAACATGAAAGTAACTGGTGTAAAGACGAAGCTACTTTTTTTATTTTACCCATAAAAATGTGATTGAGCTTATAAAATAAAAGGCTTTCATCCAAAGCAGAAGTCCCCACAGAAGGCTGTCCATTAACTCTTAGCGCTGCATTTGAAAAATACATTCTGAAATAGTGATACAGGCTGATCTTTTATAAGAGTCTAACTGAATATTCTGCTTGGCTTGATGTCAGTTGTGTGACAAATGAAGGACTGCCTAATGTGGGAGAACATTAAAACTTAGTGTCAAATTGTCCATCAGTCATACAACACCCAAGCAAGAACACTCCCAGATCCTCACATTCACTGCTTTGATCATCCCAGTCAGCTCCAAGAGTTGAGTCCGTACGCTCATTTGAGTTTTTGTAACTGGCGGTTGGTGGAAGTGATCTTGCCTTCCATACTATCCGCTTTATTAAGCAGAGAATCTAGAGAAACATCCTGGTCATCGATCTCTGCCTGCAACCCAAGACCCAAGTTCTTCAGCCGACTCAGACCACCGCAAATTTCATCTAAAAGGATGATAAACACACACCGTCTTGTGTATGAGCTCACAATATACACTACTTTTCTTACCCTCATATGCTTAACCCTGAACTCTGAGCCAAAAATTTTGCTTGACCTGAGCTTCCTAAAATAAAAACGAACACTTTTGTAACAGCGCTGCAATAGATAACTTCATAAAGCTGTTCTAATACAATACAGGATTTTAAAAACAGATACCCATTTAAATAATTCTAGGATTTTTATACAATGTTTTTACAATAAAAATAAGGCAAGCAGATTTCCAACTAAACGTTTGTGTTAGCCTCGTCTACACGGACGTTCGAAATGAACGCCCTCTGAACGCCATACGCGTTTTTGCTGCGTTTTGTAGCTGCGTTTGATTGGTGTTTCACTGGCGTTCGCAATAGCGTTGTTTTCCTCGGGTTCGTTGCATGAAGCGTTTATTTGACGCCATCCGAACGCGCAGCCGGCCAAACGCCGGTGCTGAACGCCCGTGTGGACGCTTTGATTTGCTCCAATGAGCAGAAAAACGGACGGCGTTCAGTCGGCGCTCACCTGGCGCCGCGAATGCCAGAAAAACGCCCGGTTCAGACGTCCGTGTGAACAAGGCCTTAGAATCAGAACTAACAAAGTTTTTATAAACAATAGGCCTAAAACCATGGTGGAGTTGCAGTGTTCCCTCTAGTGGACAAACCATATAACACAAGACAGCTGAAGCATCTTTCCTTCCTCAATTATTTTATAATTAGGGCTGATGCAGATTTACCTGCAACTGACATTTGGCAATAAATAATGGCATGCAGATTTATCATCAAGCCTCTATTTAGTTTTCAAACCTTTGATAATCAGATTTAAAAAAAACTGTGATTGTAGAGATTATACATTTACTAAATCTAACTGTAGAATTTGGATAACCAATGAAGAAAGACAGCTTTTCTTGGTGGTTATACAGATCATAAAAATGTCCATAAAAGTTTTAACTGGTAACTCACCTAGGTTATTGTCCAGTTGCTGATGCGCAGCTCTCAAGGCTTTATTCTTTGGGTAGCCGTTCTGACTGGACGGTTCGTCGTCATATGCCGAGGCAGCTCCGAATCCTGCTCAATCGAACATGACAATAAAGCGAATTGCTAAAAAGCTAATTGCTAACTGTCTTAATAATGCAGAGCAAGTTTGCGTTTTGTGTTTACCAGATGTTTCCAGTTTTCTCAGGTTGGGATGGCTGGCCTCATATTTGCTATCACAGCCTCTGCTGTCCTCCAGTGCACTCGCCAACCTGACATATGACAAAGAATGTGCATAAAGTTTGTTACGGTAAAGGTAAAATGGCACAAATGACTGACGTTGATAATATTTTTAAGCCATATAGAATCAGTCATATTTGAACCCATGTTTAAACATATGTGCTGTAGATACCTGGTGTTGGCCTGATAGGCCATGGGCTCTTCCTTTTGAGGAGGTTTCGCCTCAGGTTTGCCTTTAAAGTAGTTGACAAGCCCTCCCCATACACTCTTTATTGAGTTTATGTGCCTTTGGCTGGTCTTCATGTCCTGATCCATGTTATCAAGCATTCTGTCCGTCCTCTTCAGAACCTCCCCCTGACGAATCAACTCCTGAAAACACACAGAAAGAGTACACAGTGGAAAACTAGAATGAACCAAAGACACAGGGCACTTAGGTCACCCAGACCAGAGTTTCTTAATCCCAGTCATAAGAAATAAAAACCCTACACTTTTACACATTCCACAAGCCCAGTCGGACCTCCTCACCTCTGCTGTTTCGGTTCCAATTTTTTCGGATTCGTAGATGAGACCTAGGGAGCGGTGGCTACTGTCGACGGCCGACTGAGCTGTGTGCATGACTTCTTGCTGGAGCTGCCGCTGACGCCGCTCGGCCGGACTTAGATTGCTGTCGTCTGGCTCATCAAAGTTAAAACCCCTGCGAGACCTTTCTTCTTCTTCATCATCTTCATCATCAGCAAATGGGTTATGAGATTTTGGATACGCCATGCTCAGCCCACAGTTTGATTCTGTAATAGAAACCTACTCTAAACCAAAAAAGAAAAGCAAAATCAAACGTGGAACCAATCTAAAAGGACATATAAATACACTAAAACTTTTATTTAGATCTTTTACATACTAAATTAACATAATGTAAGACTGTCTTGTTGGTTTTTGCAATGTTTACACTTAACCCTGGGCACACAACATATCCTGTGTATTGAGATTTCACAAAGCCATGCTATATTTCTTAACCCTCAGTTACAAATGCAGCTTAATTAGTTTCAACAACTTACCATGCAAACTTTTTAAGTCATTTCAGCAAGTTAACTGAGCAAAGACATTTGTAAACTGAAGGTGTATTACTTTTTAAATGAACACTGAACAGCTGTCTTCCAACAATTAGCTGGTCATTTGCAATTCTTTCTGTCAACTCATCTCTAAAACACGGTTTCAAAACTAATTTGGCAAGCAAGTCCTTTTCTCTGTCAGCAATATGTCCGACTGGTGAGGCTTGTTCAACATAAACCTCCACAAACTGCACTTTAGTGCCAACTAGCTGAGCGTTTGACCTCAGTGGCCACTGCAGAAACCTTAAGCTGCATTTAAATGTCAGCTAGCTGACAACATATCTATGAGAGATATGTCTAAGTATAATAACTTTCATG
Organism: Distichodus sexfasciatus; assembly: GCA_032718565.1. NCBI lineage: Eukaryota > Metazoa > Chordata > Actinopteri > Characiformes > Distichodontidae > Distichodus > Distichodus sexfasciatus. The sequence continues at coordinate 80,443 of JAVGVS010000464.1, read as the reverse complement.
CATTAGCTACACTAACAGTATCTCTGTGCTGTTCGTGTTTGGTTTGAGAGATTAGATAACATCTCTCAGTTCACTTTCTCACTCAACCCTTTTGACAATAATTGCAGTAGTTATGTGCAGCTGCCATTCCTTAATCCAAGATCACCTTCGTGTTTACCCTTTCTTCAGTCCTCGAGATTATCATATATGTTTATACATAAGCACTGTTCTCAGGACAGAAAGTAGTTATTTCACAATCTGCAAAATATCCATTTCTATTGTCACAGGAGCTATTGCCCAAGTCACCAGTGTATACACAAAAGAAGCGCTTGTTTCGCATTGTAGAAGTCGACAAAATTGTCAAGTCAGCATTTGCAGAGGAAACAGGATTTCTGGCAGTAAACTTTGTGACTTCGTTCTAGACTACTTTTAGTCAAGCCTTTAATTGCTAATGACCCAGTGCTGGGGAAAGAACAACTTTTAATAGTCAGTTTAACAAACAGTAAATAAAGAAATGTCTTAATTACTTAAGATCAACACTTAAAGTAGTTGATTGATTTCTACATCTGAAATATAGTTAAACCCAAGAGACCACAACTTAATTAGCTATTTCACTGGGAAAACCAGATAGTTTAGTTTGAAGGCAATGGTTAGATTAAACAAGTTGATTGTCCGATGTAACCTATCCTAGATTAGAAATAAATCAGTACTGATTTTTTACTGATTAGTTAAAAAAAAAAGCCAACGCAGACGTTCTGTCAACTAACTGCCATTGAAATCAAGCATGTAAGGTTACTACTGCCATTCAGACAGATCAGATAGTCCCTTTAAGCGAGGTTTGAGAGGTGCTGTGAGAAATCACCTGGAAGCGGACACATCACTGCCGACTTCACTGGCGGATAAAGGGACAGAGATGTTGCAGGAAACCGCGCAGTGACAGACCATCAGGTCGGTAATTTGAACATCATCACGCACGCTACATGTTGCACGGTTTAGGGAATTTATTAAGCGAACGATCGCCAGTTTAGGCTGAACCAACACATGACATTAATTACCTGTTTTACGCAGCACTGCGGCAGTGATCAGGACACAATCAGCTAACACAAGCTAACCACCAGCCGAACCGGTATGACTGAGACTCACTGATAAACCGTCCCTACTAAAAGCAATTCGCCAATTTTAATATGGTCTTTATCCTCTTTATACGACGGATCAAAGCTATAAAACGCCGATATGTCTCAACTCGACACAGTTGGGCTAAGGCTAGCGAGCTAAGCTAGCCGCTTATCTGAGCCGCATCTAACGTCACCTTGCACCCTTAAGGACGCGGCGTTCTCAGATCCCAAAGAAATTTTAAACACATTATTGAATAGATTTTCTGTCCCACATTTCTTCAGGAGAAAATATAAATGTATAATGGATAAACATACCGCCGTATGCTCGCCGTGCAGTATTGCCAGAGATGAGGTCAGATGACTCTACGAAACAACTTCCTGCCGCGTCATTATGACGGCTGGGGCGAGGCCAAAGGCAGGAAAACGTTTACTTGAAGCCGAGCTTGTTTAGCTAAAACGAATGGATTCTTTATGTTCTTCTAAGTTCAATAATCATGTATTTCGTAAAGTAAAATGTGCACCGATTAATTTTCTTATTTGCCACATTCAGTATATACTTGTGCAAGTACAACATTTAGTGAAATATATTCATTAGACTCCTGAGGCGGGGCAAGTGACCTTACAAAAAAGCACAAAAATGAAATTAAAACAAGTAAAGAAGATAGAAAATGCCAACCAATAACAAGTATTATATTAAATATGTAGAAAAAACATAGAAGAATTATATCCGTAAAAATAAATATTATGGAGATTTATGGAGACCATATATCGAGTACAGTATTGTTAAGAACAAAGATAAATAATTTAAATAGATAATAATGAGGACTAGTGTAATGCGGAATGCTTGGGCATTAAAAATCATAGGGAAACTCACTTGTTTCATTTTTGTTGGAACAATAAATAGTTTTCTACTACTATGTTGGATTTTTTTTATTGGAGATGTATTTTTGGGCACAGGACAAGAAGTAGTTTATTAGTCAATGTCTTGCTACAGTTCTCTTTAGGCATATGCAATCTCCTTCTCAGGATTCAGACAGATAGGAGATATGAGGAAGCTGGTCAGCTATTAAAGCAGAAATCAATTTGTGCCCCACTAGCACTGTACACAGGATGATGGGAGATCAAGAAATGTTGTTTGTTAAGGTGATTACTTAATGAAAAGAAACAATTATTTGGAGATTTTTTAAAAGTAAGATTTTCTCACAACTCTCAGCATTATTCCACTTTCTTTTATCGGTCTTGATGCTGCTAGAAGCCAATTATTTGCCCTCCATGTAGTGGAAGTACTGCAGTATTCTTTCCATCTTTCCACTTATCACATAACAGTTGTAGAAAGTTTGACTTCAATGCATGGTAATCTGAACCGAAACACACTGTAACCTTTGCTACATATATATATATATATATATATAATATATATATATATATATATATATATATATATATATTGGTAGGGCATAGATTAATTTGGAAATTCTGTAATTTTGATTAATTTTGTATCTTGGAATTAATCTAGATTAATCTAGATTAAAATGGCTCATTTTGGATTTTCTGCCGAGGTATTCAGAATATGTGTGCTACCCAAATAATGACTAAAAGTAAGTCTTTGAGAACGGTTTCTGGCCAGGTATGATTAGACCAGGGCTCATCTCATGTTTCCAAATGCATCACAAACTGCTTGTAAAGCTGTTCTACTATGATAATTGGTGATGAAAATAAATTATGTTCAATAAGATGTACTTGTGTTTACTTATATATATATGATAAAATTTATTATTATAAATGTTATAATATTAAATAACTATATTTACTGTATAAAGCATCATGGTGAATCTGGCCAAATCAATTTTAAAAGTCTAATGATTCAAGCAACTGATTTACATGCATTAGTTGCACTGTTTAGAAATATTTCCATGTTACAAGTCTCCATGACAAGACAAGTCCACATTTCATTTTGCAATTTCTTTATGTACATAGATCAATAAAATACTTGTAAATGTGGGCACTTAGTAAGTACTTTTAAATTAGTACTAACATTCAAATGTAAAGAGACGACATACTCACAAATGCTACAGACACACGGTCACAGAGCTGCTCTGGTGATATTTATGACAAGTTGAACTTTTAGTCACAGAGAGGTGACACCTGACATTCATCACTTTACCTTGAGGCACTCTCAATTTTCACAGCTGTTGACAACTGTCCAGATTCTGATCATTCTAAAACTGTCCAACTTACACTGAACATAACAAAGTCTGTTGGCAACACGTGCGTGACCCCACTGATTGCCACTTGTGGCTATAAATATTGTTTTTCTCCAGCAAAGGAGAGAAACAATAGATCGTCATGCAAATTGTATATATTGCATATGTATATATGGATAATTGTATTCGGATGACTCAATCCTAAATCATGATGGTTAAAGCAGATGAAATATAAATGTTTAGGAAAAACAAAATTATTAAATATTGGTTTTCAATCGAAACAGTTATAAAGAAATTAGTTGTTGTTGTTGTTGTTGTTGTTGTTATTATTATTATTATTATTATTATTATTATTATTATTATTATTATTATACATAAATATGAAATAATTGCAAATCCATCTGTAACTATTTTAAATATTTTGTATTTAATATGATGTAAATGAGGAATCTTTTTATGATGCTCTTTACCGTCTATTATATAGACCAGCTATATCTAATACATGAACACATACATATATGAATGCCTGCATTACACATACATATACATACATACATACATACATACATACATACATACATACATTCGCTAGCCTAATAACTAGGATGAATGCACAGAAAACATACGTAACTAATAGCAAATACTGAACACGAGAAGCTGACAGGAGGATAGATGCTGATGGCATCATCGCGCTGGTGCTGCTGCTGATTCCCAGCGACACACCCACATTTGGCATATCACGGACCGAAAACACTCCACCTCCTTTACTGTGCGCTGTTTGTGCCTCCAGACTTGCCGTATTGCGGCTCTCGCCCACGACGCTACAGTTGTTGCTGTGAAATTCAACTTTCTCCTGTGGATGTGAAGGAGCCAACATGAGTGCGAAGGGAGTCGGCGTGAGGGGCTTCTATTTCAATACGGTTCTGTCTCTGGCGCGCTCTCTGGCAGCCCACCGACCAGCGCCCATCGAGAAGGTAAATGTGACACGACCACATGCATTTAATACACACGCTTCACAATGCTTGTTGGTGTAGTTGGCAAACTTGGGACATACCGGGCAGCCTTTGCCTCCGGGCGAGGCTACCTGCAGGCAACGGACAGGTGTCAGGAGTTCGAGACCGATGCTGTAAAGGTCTGTGATTTCGCGCAGCAGAACTGTTGTAGCGCGTTTAAAGACGGGCGCTGTTCGTGGCAGGAGGTACTGGCGCGGGGCTGCGCAAATCTGCGCACACAGCGGAGCCTTTGTTTTCACACGAGCTGTTTGTAAACACTGTCAATCTCACATTACACCTGCTACTTTAAAAGCATTTTTATTTAGATTAGTTTAAAACTAGGTTAACTATATGACTCGTAGTTTAAGCGTAAATACATTTTCATTTCGCTTCTTTGTCCACAACGTTATTACACCACTTGAGTTGATTTTTCCTACCCGAGATATTTTGTCTATGTAAAACGGAACCCCTTCTCTTGACTGTTGCGCACTGCAGAGAAGCCGGTACGGCGCGCTTATTAATTCTCTAGTAATATGGTTGAAAAATACAGATTGTAGAAATTAATTAAATTCGTCTACTCTTATATCTTACATTTTACAAATTACTGTGTAACATCGACGAGCGTCTCGTGGCTTCCCAACAGGTTGTTCCTGTTAAATTCCTGTGATGCCAGATCCGCACTGTTGCCTAACCGTCTCAAGTTTAGGGGACAAGTTTAGCTTTAAATTCAGGACAGCTTTTGGCTATTTAGTATTCGAGACAGACATAGTTTTTCCAGCCTTTCAGTACACATCTCTGGTCAGACTGTGTGTGTGTTAATCCACGTGTCTGTCTGCACTCATCTATTCATGAGGTTTTTTCCTTCCTGTAACAAAACTTGACTGTTTTGTTGCTGTAATAAAACGTATCGGTTTCTCCTTCACAGGTACAGAAGCTGCTGTTTATGTGCCCCTCTGACACCCGAGGTGTGCTCACTCTGGATGTCAGGCGCAGGGATGCGGTCATAGCTCTGGCTGTGTTCCTGGTGGAATCCGATTTGCAGGTGAGATTAGGAGACCATTGTCTGTTCAGTACAATGAAAGATGGTGTTCTGAAGTGATAAAAACTCAGGGGCCACTTTCCAATGAACACTTATTTTGCATCTGTTCTGTCTTCCACTTAATGCAGAACACCTACTTTCAAAGAAGCCTTTATGTAATCCATCTGTAACCCATCATTTCTTGACTCATTCAGAGATTTTGCAGCTGCATTTGGCGCAGACTGTCACTTTGAGTAAAAAGGGCAAAGACTTACAACTGTGCTTTGGATTTGTCGTGGCAAATTTGTACATTTCAAAATCGGATTCAGGACACTGTTATGTAGTGCTAATTTGGAACCAAAATCTGCATATACTAGCCAGTAAATGTAAGATAGATAGATAGATAGAAAAAGATATTTTAGCGTAAGACGAACCATAAGTGTCTTAAGTAACACACTTGCAATGCTGCTGTGTCTTATATAATCATACCTGTGCAAAATAGAGAATCATGCTGCTACTATGTTAATGCCGTATACCATGTCTGTTGAGACCGTATACCGCGTCTTGTGATCAGAATTTGTCCACACCACTGTTGAGTGAAGAATAGGGCAGGGGTGAAAGGTATTGCAAGGTGAATTTTTTCTGTTATGTTTTTCGGTAACTTATATTGCTTTATATACTGTATACATAATAAAATATTGTTCTAAATGTAAATAATAATTCTATAATGATTGACTTTTGTAGGAGAAATCACACTGAAACATGAACGTTCTCTCAGGACATTTATTAAACTGTAGTCAAGAAAAAATGGAGGAAATTGTTATGTCATACAGATTTATCTTGCAGATTAGTCATTTTAAAATGAGAGACGGCTCTGTTTTTCTTTTTTTGTCAAGCGATATGATTGTAGCACATTGACACTTTGTGATGACGATGTTGAAATAATATAATGTGCAACCTTTGGGTAGAAGGTGACTGGCAGACCAAAGTGGCATCAGATGTGTTATGATCAGTGATGGGAACCTATAAAATGCTTAAGATGGCAAAACCTTTTAAACAACTTTTACTTAAGTAGCTAATGAGCAGAAAGGGTTCCTATAAGTGTCTGTATATGCCTTCTTATATTTTTAAAATAAAAATAATTGCGTAAAGATATACGTTTGTGTTGCGTCTACTCAGTAGGTTTTCGATTGCAAAGCAGGTTTGGTGTGGTGCAACCAAGCTGCCCTAAATCAGCTGATGTGCTCACAGTAAGATTAGAGGGTCTACTTTAAGCAAGCAATTTCTCTGCCCTCTTTAATTACATGCACTGCAGCAACACCAGGGATAACAGAATGAACTTGTACGACATGCACAAACAACTGTGATAAATGCTAATGAGATTTAGGTTGCATAACACCACCTTTTTTTTTTGTCTTACTAATTTAAGGTCTTACAAAACTGCTACATTAGAAAATATGCAGTCTCTGCAGCTTCATTGCTATTGGTCATTTTTGTTATTATAAGAGAAAATCTTGTTTAATAACCTTATTTTTTACTTCTTGTGTTAAACATAATGTCGCTACTGAGGAGTTAAATTATTCGGCAGTGGTCGCACACAAGCATAACATCAAAAGAAAAACAACACAGAAAAAATACCTTAACTAATAATCAAGTTGACGCTATTTTTTATGAAAGAGAAGTGAAATTAGAATTATTTTTATAATTGTTTTTATTTTCATCTCATTGTTGTTCTTTCTCTTAGCACAAAGACATGATCGTGGACTACCTGTTGAACCTGCTGAAGGGGCTGCCCAAGGTGCAGTGGGTCGAGGAGATGACTGGGAAGAAAAGCAAAGGTAAAAACTCCATGGTACTTGTCCTTCTGGTACTGGGATTAGCCATTATTTTTCTGCATCCATTTTCTTCTCTCTAATATAATAATTTGCAGTATATCATTTGGTGAATATGGTATGTTTAATTTACAGTAGATTGAATTCATGACTATAACTGATGGTTGTTTACACAGAGAGTCTTCCAATGGCAGAAAACTTCAGCTTCTGCTTGGTGACGCTGCTTTCCGACGTTGCACAGAGAGACTCAGAACTCCGCCTTCAGGTTGGTTTGTTACTCTGTTCTTTACTGTCAGGGTAGTTAAAATATGTATTCGTGTTTCTGTTCGTAAATATTGCATTTGAGCTCCCTCGATTTTGCATTGCCTTTTCTCCAATCAGATCCTTGAGGCTGTGATGGAAGTGATGCAGTCTCTGTTAGAGATCTGTCAGGCACCTGAAAACCAAGATAAAGGTTAGGGGCTCAAAAACACCAGTATGTCAAAATTGTCCTGAGGATGTTTCACACGTCTTAGATTAGCTTTGTGTCTATATCCACACTTTCCAGCTTACCTCTGCAAGTATTCGGTGCCCTGTCTCCTGGGTGTGACCAGAGCTTTTGGACGCTATGGCAACATGAGCGAGCCCTTGCTGTCCCTGCTTTTTCCACGGGGGTCACCCCAGCCTGCTCAGCGTGTAACGGTGGAAACGGAGGGCATTCGCCGGCGTTCCTTTAACGACTTCCGCTCCATTCTGCCCAGGGCCCTGCTTACAGTTTGCCAGGGCGACACTCTTAAACGCAAGAGAGCTACTGGCAATGCTGACACTCAAGTATGTTTCCTTGTCTCCACTGAAACGTAAGATATTGCTGCATGGGGCCCATTGTTCTGACTTTCCTCTCCATCATTTGCTCTTTTGCGGTTATAGATGAGTCCAGAGCGGGGAGGTCTGTCTCCATATTCGCCCACTGCACCAGGCCCACAATACTTTGAAGGTAAATGAGAATGTACGAACTTGCTTGGTTAACACAGACCGATGTAGCACATTTAAAACAGGTGACGATGATGTTTAAATATATTGATTTATTGATTCTAATATATTAATATCAAAACAACATTGCAGTGTGATATTTACTGAATAATGTGCAATGCTTTTTCTAATGCACTCCCTCAGCCGAGACTAAAAAGCGCAAACCCTGGCAGAGCGCAAAACCAGATATTTCTCGAGCTCTAAAGGGGTTTGTCTCCAGATTATAGTGTTGCAAGTGGGAAATTTGGGATTAGTTGAAGGCATTACACACATTTCAACCTAAGATGTTGAGATTTTATAAAGATATGTAATGGCATGGTGTATGTAACGACGTATATATTATGTTTTTTATTACATCTCAACATCACAATAATCTTCAGATTGTAATAATATGTCTTGCCTGTTGCAAAATCATAAAACATTTTCACTCATGGTGCTACTATGCAAATGTCGATTCACATTAAACAAAAAACAGGGATTTTTAGTTAGCTGAACTTTTTACCGTTAGCCATGTTAATGTTTTTGGCAAGACAATTTAACAAAAGTGACGCTGATCGATTAAAGGTGGTGATACTAAAGCTGTTGACTTTGTCTGCTCCTAGGTTCCTACCTCCCGGACGGCAGTGCTGTAGACCCAGATTATTACTTCATCACAGTCAGCTCAAGTTTCTCCATCTCTCCTCTTTTCATTGGCACCGGTGGGCAAGCGTTAGATGTGCCCTTGGAACTGCTCAGGCGTCTTTTGCACATGGTGGGCACTCACATTGAGCATGCAAAGGATGTGTCACTAGTGACAATTAAATGAGGCAAAAACATTTAAGTGATTTTTTTGGTTGTTTTTTCATTGTATGATCATCAAAATTTTTCCTTTTTGCTTCTTGAGCAGGTCAAGGTCTTTGTCTCTGACTCCTTTCTTAAGCCATTGGATGCCGCCATAATGGAAGTAACCGAGGTGAATCTATCTATTATACTCAAGCAGAGTTTGCCTGAGAGATTATGTTATAATAGTTTGGCACATATACCATGTGAGATAAATATAATATTAATCATTTAACCCGCACAGTCTCACATTTGCCCTGTTTTAGAAGAAACTATTAGGAGTATAGCTTTAAAAACATTATTAAAGGGGCTTCAAATGTCATATTTATATATTCACATATCATATTGCTTACAAACAGTAATTGGTTCTTATTTCTGTTCGTTTTTTTGTAAATGCTTGCTTAGATTATCGTGTTTCAGAGCAACTGTCCTTTATTTCTTTTTTCCTGTTATACTTTTTCAGTTTATTCCCATTGCTTGGATTTTAACTTTAACACAGTTGATAAACATTTCAGCCTAGGAGACCTTGGCTTTTGTGGGGGTTTTTGTCAATAAAACCCAACTACAACCTTCTCTTTCCCCATTTTATTTCAGGTCAAACATTTGTAATTCCACATTTTGGCAACAAAGAAGTTCTACCAATAAGACTTGTTGCTATTTTTGGCCACAAGGGGCGTCTCTGTTAAGGAGAACTTTTACTTTTCATGTAGTTCCCGACATGAGCTAAACATTAAATTCAACAACTCATGCTTTAAAAGCTAGGTTAATTATAATCAGCATTTTGTCAGCTTTTATCATTTCTCCCATTTAACTTTTTCACCCCCCAAAACTTTGAGCACACAGCAGTCACATAATTTCTTTTTGAATTGCCTATCTGTTTATGTTAATTTCAGTTAAATTTTTGCTGCATTCTCTCTTTCCAGGCTAATCCAGGCGTAGATCTGTTCTATAAATCCTTCAGTGATCCACTGTATGTCAGTATGTTTAAGATGCTAAGGGATACACTCTATAACATGAAAGGTTTGTACAATATCACCCTCTACTGTTTGCGTTATATTGTATTATGTAAGTAATGATGGGTTTCGTTACTGTTTCCTGTCTTGTCCCACCCCCCGTCAGATCTGCAGTCAGGCTTCGTGAAGGAGGTGCATGACTTTGTGTTGGAGCAGTTCAGCAGCAGCCAATCAGAACTGCAGAGGGTGCTTCATGAGGCAGAGAGGTTGCCAGGGGAACCGAGCCCCCTAAAGCTCCGTTGCCACGCCAACGCAGCCTGTGTGGACCTCATGGTGTGGGCTGTCAAAGATGAGCAAGGTGGGCGGGAAGGGGAGGACCGCCGGGCTGCCAGTCAGTTTCCATTTTTAGGCCTGATCGTTGATGCTTAGACCAAATATAGTTGTTTATAAGACAGAATCGCTCGGCTTGCTGGTGACTGCCTGTATGTTTGAGGCGATGCAGGATGTGAATTGCTCCTCTTCCTCGATTCCACTCTTAGGAGCTGAGAATCTGTGCACAAAGCTGTCGGAGAAGCTGCAGTCAAAAACCTCCAGTAAAGTCATAATTGCACACATGCCTCTGCTCATCTGCTGCCTCCAGGTACTGAGAAACCAGCTGATGTAGAGGCAAGAGTGCCCCAGATCAGTCCCTCGCAATTCCATTCCACACACTTTGCATATTTTATATCTTCTTGTTAAAAGTTGACACATGACATTAAAAGATAGCCATTGTAAGATTGCATACGGTGCATAAAGTGTCCAGGACTTGGAATGGCGACCAGTGAAGAAGGATAGTACAAAATTTTCTCTTTTTTCCTCCCAGGGTTTGGGTCAGTTGTGCGAACGCTTCCCAGTCATAGCCCATTCTGCCACCTTCTCTCTGAGGGATTTCCTGGTGGTGCCATCTCCTGTCCTGATTAAGCTCTACAAGTACCACAGTCAGTATAGCACAGGTATGCTCATACACCAGATGTATTATGAGACTGCGTGCCATGCAAATTGATGCATCTTATATCTGTGACCACAGACATGTCAAGCGGCTTGTCAATGGTTTAGAGCCTTGACAGACTGTATTTCAAACCGGTACTACAAGTACTACAAGAAAACCTATTAGTAGAATTGGTATATGGGGAAGATGTCAACCCAGCTTAATGTCCGTAATATCTTCCTTCAGGTGGTGGAGAAATCAAAATCAGTGTGACAAATGAGCACTCCCAGTCCACTTTTAACATCCCGTCTAACAGGAAAGGCCAGCCTTCAATGTATGAGCAGCTCAGAGACATTTCCATCAACAACATCTGCAGGTTTGAGTTCACCCTTAAACCGTGTTGTTTGTACAGGTGTTCAGTTACCAGCATAAATCAGGATGCTTTCTCTGAATGCAAAGATATTTCTTCATAATTAAACCAGTGAAAAATCTGAAACCTGGTATAGGATTTCTTAAACATGTCCACCAAAAGATGAACTACACTAGTTTTTTTAATAGCACTCAGCTTTTACCACATTGTCATATCTAATCTGTTCCATTCTTGGAAGACAACCTCTTTACATACCCTGAGGTTTGATAGGGAGCTGAGTAGCTTTTCCGCTCAAAGTTCTCAACTCTTGTTGTAAAAGGCAAATGCCTTTTAAAATAATGTTTCCTTTCATTATTGGGCTAAAAATGAGCCCAGCATTCCGTGTTGTGGGGGAAGGTGGCATCTTTTACATGGATTTTTGCAGGATGCTGCAAATACGATTCATCAACTTATCACTCATGCATCCACATATATAGTATATTACCCCTGCCATGTTTCACTATGGGCACCATGCACTTTTCAGTGTCTTCAGTGTGAGTCTTCTTCCTTGTACTTTTTGTCCTTCTGTTTTTACTTAATGATGCAACAGCGTTACAACAATACTAAAACAGGGGAACCCCGAATCAAATTCATTTTTCACGAAGTCTAGCTGAATTTATTTGATTTGAGAGGACGTACTCACTTGTGCTGGACACTGTTTGTTTTGATGCTTTAATTAATCTCATTAATTGTGTGTGTGTGTGTGTGTGTGTGTAGATGCTTGAAAGCAGGACTTCACATGGACCCTGTTATCGTGGAGGCTTTCCTTGCCAGTCTTTCTAATCGACTCTACATCTCTCAGGAGAATGATAAGTACGTGGATAAAATGCACACACTCTCAGTCTCTATTCATCACCCTCTCTTCTCTTCACGATCGGTTGATTGGTGCTTTTCTTTAAGGGACGCCCATCTTATCCCAGACCACACCATTCGGGCTCTAGGCCACATAGCTGTGGCAATGAGAGACAGTCCCAAAGTGATGGAACCCATCCTGCAGATTCTGCAGCAGAAATTCTGCCAGCCGCCTTCGCAGCTCGACGTGCTTATTATAGACCAGCTTGGCTGCATGGTCATCACAGGAAATGTAAGACACCATGCTTACAAATGCATGTTTACTAAACCTGCCTCATGTATTTGAAGAATTGTGATTGAACCTCTGTTTTGACAGAATTATTGTTTTCTGCTAGCAATACATCTATCAGGAGGTGTGGAACCTGTTTCAGCAAATCAGTGTAAAAGCCAGTAATGTAGTTTACTCTGCTACCAAAGACTACAGAGAGTATGGATACAGGTGTGTGTATATGTAAACCTCAGCAAAAGGAGGTTTTCGTATTGTGAAATGCAATCTGATGAAAACAGCTGAATGTCTTATACAGTTATTTCCATGAATATCTGGACATAGATGCAATTTTATGCAATTTTCTCTCTAGATCCCACCACAAAGTCATACCAAAAATGGCTGTACTGTTTGAAAGTTTAATGCAATACTTTTGTTAACCTCATAAAATCTAAGATGAATGTCTGTACTTTCATAATGTCTTGATTGCTTAATATCAAATCCTTTGTTTTGGTATAAAGAGAGAAAAATGACAAAATTACTTATGGGTCAAAGTCCAAATATTTATAGACCTAACTGTACCCATGTGCTCGCAGGCACTGCTCTTTGGCAGTCATCAACGCTCTGGCCAATATTGCAGCGAACCTCCAGGGGGAGCCACTGGTGGATGAACTCTTGGTCAATCTACTGGAACTTTTCGTCCAGCTTGGATTAGAAGGCAAGAGGGCCAGTGAGCGTGCTAGTGACAAAGGACCTGCCCTCAAGGTTTGTCTGTGTAATTAATCAAGTTGACAGTACTATTGCTATCTGTGGCATAGCCCTACAACCATCTTTCAAATGACAGGTCTATTTAAGATGTTTTTGTTCTGCCTAACAAATTACTTTTAGTACCAGGGGTTAAAAATTATACATTAAATGCATTACACATTGTATTAGTTATATGTTCCATAAATTATGCAATCATGGACATTTTCATGTGTAAACTTTCAGTTCCTGCGTCTTCTTTAAAAAAAAAAGATTTACAGACCTCTGTCATATAAACTAATATCGTTTATATTATTGTGTGTGGTTTTTACGTTGAGTTAGATCAGTTTGAATAACATAACAAGATTAAAAGTACTGTCCAGTATATTCTCCAAAGGAACTTGATTAATTTGTTGTTTTTATTTTTTTCTTTAAGGCATCCAGCAGTGCAGGAAACCTTGGTGTTCTTATCCCAGTGATTGCGGTGGTAAGATTCTAATGACTCACTATTCACCATTTACCATTTCTTGATTTACTAGAAGCAAATATTTGCCTCTAGAAACGTTGATCAAATGAAGGATCCATATCTATGTTTGTCCAGGTGATTTTGTTGACTAATTCAAGGTTGCTATTTATTTTGATGGACTGAAGGAAGAATATTAGTATTTCAGTATTTTGGGAATCTTGGCAATATCAGTCATTTCGAGGACCGTTTTCTCTCATACATAGGAATAGACATAGGAATTGACCCCAGTGATGTATTGTTTATTAGTTGTTGTGTCCTTAAACTGATATGGTCAGATCGAGCATTGCTTTTGTTAAACTTTAACTTTGAGGACTAGTATTGATCTGACTTGCAAAATGTGCAGTTTTGGAAAAGGTTTGGGGTTTCCCTCCCACCTTTTTGTTTAACTTATTTGACAACTGTGTCCCTTTTTCTGTTTTCCACCTATTTATGACTTGTCCCTTGAAATAACCCTAGCAATATTTACAACAATTACAATTTACTCTGCTTCTTTCTAATTTAAAAAGTGAAAATTACACAACATTATACTGTTTAATATGGGATCATGACGATCTAACGAGTATACTTATTACTGCGCAATAATCTAGACCAGAAGCGTCCACTCATGTGCTCATATAGTTGTAAATTGATATTATTTCTGCTGCAAGCCTGAGTGTGTGGATGAAATTAACTCTTCAGTGGGTTTGCCACTTTTCCTATAAAGAGGAGACAGTTAGTGTGGTGCTCGTAGATGAGGAACAGGAAGGGGCGGTCCACAACGAAGCGTGTCTGTGTGGACAGAGGCATGAATCCAATGTGGGTCAATGCGGCAGCTTCAGTGCCCTCTTCATTCACGGTGATGGTACTTTGGTGTTTAAACTGCCAAAGAAACAATTCAGTTTTCAGCTTCTACAAATGTAAAATCTTTGTGTTCACATCAAGCCAAACAAGACCCTCGTATAACACTATGGAAATATACCTCAACTGAAAGACTGTCTTACCCAGTTAATGGTGACCTTCTCTGAGGTCATTGGAGAGAAGTCGCCCATTTCGGAGAAGAGGTCAGTCAGGCCCAGCTCCTTCATGTTGTTGATCAGGTCATAGTTTTGTTGCAGCTTAAACAGTGGAAACACCACCTCACGGGTTCTGTGAGAAAACCCAAGGAAAGCGAAGACTTATTGACTTTGTGATTTGATAAGGCTTGGCTCAATTGGGGTCCTAAAGCCCTGCACAATTCCAAGTTTGCGTAGATTGTTTTAGGACTGATATATTGAAATCGATTGTTGAATTAGTGACACTAAAGAATTAGAATATGCTCAGGCAGTGGTTTCATAGTGCTGGTGTTGAAAACCACCTTGAAAACCATGTATGCCTATGAGTTAAAAGTTGCTGTTATACATTTTTTTAAAACACATGATCAACACCCAACCATATCTACATATTGGCTTAATTGATGACTCTACCTGTTGGTCATGTTGTTGAGCCACTTGTTTATCACAGTTGGTGATATCTCCTGCTCGAGGGTCCTCATTCCAGACAATTTCTGGGGCACTGCAATTATCATACTGATGTTGCCTTTGTATGGCAGTTGTAAGATGTCACAGTGCAGCTCTTGGTCGACTGCTGCAAGGTAACTGCCTTTATTCTGCATCATGGGCACACGTACCTGCTCCTTCTCATTCACACGGAAGTTACGGTAGTGGGTCAGGTCCTTGGGGAACTTCTGTTCCCATGTTCCTGCACAGCAGAAGAAGAATTGTTGATGTTCTGCAGTAATGAGCCAATTGAGTCCACCATTAAACTTTAACTGTGTCAGAAGAGTTGGACCTAATGCATTGCTAATTTTTTGCTTTTGTTTAATCTGTTAAAAGTAAGACATTTTAAAACCAGCTGAATTCAACTTGGTATTAAAAGGGTTAGTTAATAAATCTGCCATTTTTTTTATCTAAGCAAATTTATTCAATTTAAAAACCAAATGTTTTTTATCTGTTGTTTTTAAGAAACCGTGTCATATCACCTTTAAAGTAGAGGTAGTTCAAGAGCATCACCACCATGTTGGGGTCGACGCTCTTTAGTGCTTCCTTGATCAGTCCTTTGGTGTTCTTATGAATGCGTTGGTTGGCCTTTGTAAGGAACGCAGGGTCCGTAAAATCCACAGAAAGGGGCTCAGCAAAGTAGAATTGTTTGGTGTCGTTCCGAAAGCCTTCCATCAAATTAACATTCCTCTTCACGTAGAGGTCGTTGACAGAGCGAAGAGTATACCCAAAGTTGCGTCTGAAGAGCCGGTGCGTCAGTTTTCGGAAAAGCTTGTGTACAGTGGAATTGTCGTAGTGGCTGGTGGCGTTGATGAACTCTGCAAACCCCAGAGTTTGGTAGAGCTGCTGGTGTGTGGTAGGGCCAAGACCTAGAGCCATCATTCCCATAGCAATAGAGACTCCAGCAGGCGCCAGCAGAATGTTATCAATCGGGGTCAAGTGGTTGCGAAGACTACGGTAGAGGCGAAACCCAAAGTGGGAATTGACCACATTGATGCGCTGTAGACGCGTTCTGCCATGAAAGAGTCTCAAGAGGCGAGCTCGTCGAACCTTGGGGTCAGACGGCTCACGGACAAGGTGAAGGTCTGGTGCAGGTACTGAGATCTCGTCTATTGCATCGCCTTCGGCGTAGTCGTCTTCACCTTCTGCTAGGATCTTGTCAAAATCGATGTAGTCTTCATCCTCCAAGCCTTCAAGTGGCAGGTCATTGGTGACCGTGTTCTCTCGATGGAAGTCTAGAGGAATAGACTCCATGTTCATGTTCTCACCACGCGAGCGGGGATTCACAGAATCCGTACCGTTTTTCTCCTCATGAAAGCTGAAATGAGAACTGAGCTCCTTTACCCCAGCCAGTGCTGGGGTAACTATGAGAAAAGCTGCTACTGTGATTGAGAGAACCCACATCTTGGGGGAAATGCTGAAAACAAAAGAGGCTGAGTTGTTTTCTTCAAACAGATAAATGGGATTTACTTTTTCAAAACTGGCCAGTAGCATAAACAGAAACTTACACACAGTCTTAAAATGATCATAATGCTGTGGGAAAAAGCTTTACACCAAGATGGTCAGTATTTTTTGGCTATTTGTCAAAGCCCTTTGTCTCTTACCTGCTCTCTCTGTCTCTGTGATGTCTCTGAACTCTGACTGTTTGTGATCAAGCTTCACTTCTGGACTTTGATGTTGGCTTCCACTGATCAAACATTGACTGGTTCAAAGAGTATCCCTACTCACAGCAGTGTTGCGACTCACTGCTTTAACTCCTACGGTGCTACTTATTTGCTTATGATCAAGGATCAAGAAGGCTTTATTCGCCTAGAACAGGATGTACAAGCATTTGGTCTTGGTTCCGGTATTAAGAAAACTTGGAATGTGACAAATAAGACGTAGCTGACAAATGCAAAAAAGAAAACAACTGTTATTTGATAGCACCATGGAATACTGATAAAAGATTTTACAGGAAAATGACTGTTGTTGGCAGTGAAACAAACAAATAACCTGTAAATGCAACAAAATGTCTGACAAGTGCTGTTTCTGGCATTTTGAAAATGCAGCCGGTGGGAATGAGCAAGTTTGCATTGCAATCCTAAAGGTGTTGATTAACGAGTGCATTTCCTTATTGTACATGCTTTGTTTAATTATGTGGTTGCCTCTCAGTGCAGACACGTTTGTTGTAGAATAATGGCTACATTCCAGTTAATGTATTCAACTGGACAATTAACGTAATGCGACTTGTGTAGAATGGTTAACAGTAAAGGTCTGGGTCAGCTGATCTCATTTACAGATACACACTTCGAAATGACTACATCCAAAAAATGGGACCAGTTTCGAACTGATTCGGACGCATGCTGAATGCATTCGAGTGTTGCAAGAAATCTGTAGCCTTACGATAAGAACGGTCATCACCCTTAAACATCATCCGAAAATGTGAAGAATCACATTCCCTTTTATTAAAAAGCAAATCCCGTATAACAAACATTAATTTATACAGAAAATGTCGAATAACAGTCAACAGTAAAGTAACAGGTATTTAGGTATTTATGCCTTGGCTGTAAAGTCATTCATATAACCGGTAGTCCTAGTAGTGGAAGGAATTTTATCAGCTCACTGCTCACTTATTGCAGCCAACATTTTATCTCTGTACATCATAGTACCCTCTGTTGGCCAAACTTCCAAACCAAGTCTCTCTGTGAATGTCCCTTAGCAAAAAGTAGTATACTTGAAGTTCATTTTATTAAGTATGCTTGAGTATTAGTATAAGTATAGCAAGTATACTACGGACCATATACCATGTACCTTGTAGTGTACTAGAAAGTATACTGATTTAATATTTCTTCGGACTAAATTGGAACATTTTTAAGTTTATAAAAGTATACTTTAAGTATACTTTATAAGGTCATTTTAAGATTACAAAAGTATACTTTTAGACTTTAGTACACTTTTGTTATCAGTATAAGTCAAGTATACTTCACTATACTATTCTTAAGCATATAAAATATAGTATATAAAAAGTAAACTTCAAGTATACTGCTGCAGTTTTATTATATAATAAGTATACTCGTAGTACACTTGACTAAGCTACTTTTTGCTAAGGGGTGCCTCACCATTTAGCTAGATGATGTTACAGTTGTAGTTCATGTGTTGTTTTTTGTCATATGTGCATACAGTTATGTTTGAGTTTGTATGCTTGTCTCTCTTATTTAGCTGACCCGTAGGTTGCCTCCCATTAAAGAGGCTAAACCTCGCCTGCAGAAGCTTTTCAGAGATTTTTGGCTCTACTCTGTGGTCATGGGCTTTGCTGTTGAAGGTTCCGGTAAGGATGCTGCACTCCTCGCCCAATTAACGCGCTATTTGATATCCAGGTATTTCCGTAAAAACACTTGAGGTTGTGCTGATTTGTGTTTGCATGCCTCATCCAGGGCTGTGGCCAGAAGAGTGGTACGAGGGAGTGTGTGAAATTGCTACAAAGTCGCCTCTTCTAACATTCCCCAGTGGAGAGCCACTACGCTCAGAACTTCAGTACAACTCTGCTCTTAAAAACGACACTGTCACTCCGGTGCTCTGGACTTCACATTTATTCTTTGATTTTGGAGAGCGGGTGAAATTAAACTTGCAACTGTCGTCTCTAATTTTCTGTCCCTTACCTTTCTGTTCTGTAGGCAGAGCTGAATGAGCTGCGTGGCACCATCATAAACCTCCTCGATCCTGCACCTGAGGCAGCTGCCCTCATCAACAAGCTGGACTTTGCCATGTGCACCTACCTGCTGTCAGTCTACAGACTGGAGTACATGAGGTACAAGATCTCAAATCACTCAGCGATTTTTGTCTGGCATCCTTCATCAAAGTGAATGTTTTCTTCTCTTTTTTTTTTCAATCTACCTCAGAATGCAGCATTCCAATGATGCTGATCGGTTCCAGGTGATGTTCAGATACTTTGAAGACAAAGCCATACAAAAAGACAAGTCAGGTATGATGAGTTAATACTGGTGTGTTCATAACGTTTGCTGTTTTTCACATGCACCTTTTCCCTCCACATATACACTTAATGTTTATAATCACCTATTTTAGGAGTAATTTTCTGTATTTCTTCCGTATACTGTATATATATTTTTATATGTAGTTTTTTGTAATGTTTCTTTGATTTTATCTGTTTGTTCTATTGAAATTTGCTCAGTCTTAGGAGCAAATCAGGGTGCATTTCTCTGCACATCTCACTGGTATAACTGTATTTAAAAGACTTTCAACCTCTTCCGCCCCATTTGTAGGAATGATGCAGTGTGTGATATGCGTTAGTGATAAAGTGTTTGAAGTGTTCCTTCAGATGATGGCTGAAAAGGTGAGTTGATGACATTAAATAAAAGCTTTCCATAAGTGTGCACTAAGTAGTATTATGGGTTTGATGATGGTCCTCTTTTACTATTTGTAGCCCAAGACTAAAGAGCATGAGGAGGAGCTGGAACGACATGCACAGTTTCTTTTGGTCAACTTTAACCACACGCACAAGAGAATTCGTCGAGTGGCTGACAAATACCTTTCAGGGCTGGCCGAAACGTGAGCCTCACTCCCTATTTGTCTTTTAGCTCCATGAAACAGTATCTGTTGGGGTCTTTCACTTCTCTCTTTCTTTCTGTTTAGGTTTCCGCACTTGTTGTGGAGTGGGCGGGTGCTGAAAACAATGTTGGACATTTTGCAGACGCTGTCTCTCTCTCTGAGTGCTGTGGGTGTTCATTTGGACCCAGTCGAACAACATAAAACATGACTAATCGTTTCAATTTGATGAGTCATCAGTTAATGGTTTGTATTTTGCTTTGACAGGACATTCACAAGGACCAACCCTACTATGACATTCCCGATACTCCTCATAGAATCACAGTACCGGACACGCACGAAGCTCGAGAGGTGTGTGTGTGGGGGTGTGTGTACAGTGAGTCACAAGTAAGCACGCAGCTAAAGCTTTTTAAATTGCAACGTCTTGTTTATGCAGAGCATTGTGAAAGACTTTGCTGCCCGTTGTGGTGAAATACTGAAAGAAGCAATGAAGTGGGCCTCCACTGTCACCAAGTCCCATCTACAGGTACGCTAGTCACCTAAGTGTATATAAACGTTGTCTCTTAATCAACATTAAAACATTTTGCAATAAATACGACATTTTATATACCCATGTTTGTCCCTCTCCCGTCTTCTCTTGCTGCCCATCTCTTTTGTCAGGAATACCTAAACAAGCATCAGAACTGGGTGTCTGGGCTCTCCCAGCATACTGGCTTGGCCATGGCCACTGAGAGCATCCTCAGCTTTGCCGGATACAACCGACAGAGCTTGACACTGGGGGTGAGGCAGGACACTATAAACATGTGTTTTATGACTTGTGTCTTTATTCAGAGTAATGTAACTGCTGTGCCTTTATCGATTAGATTGCTGAGGTTATAGGCCAGATAAAGGTAAGAGCCCTTTCAAAGTCACGTAGATGCAGTGTTTGTCCAGATCAGACTCGAATTAATAGATTTCACTGAATCTTTTGACTATTAAAATAACAGTGAAAATCTGTAAGAAAAAAGCATTAATTATAGAGACAATCAGATCAAATTTGATCATCATAGTGAAATATAATCTTTCATTTGATTACTCAGCTTGAGTTACTGTTTCTTATTGTTCAGAAACTACTGTGAGTGAGGTGATGTGCGTTACTAATGTGATTACAGTATAGATACTTCGACAAAGAGGTAAAAATAACAAGGTTACATTTGAAATGTATATTAGATAGAGTGTGGATCAGATTTTCGGTTCGATAACGACTCAAATAGCTGGATCGGGTATCTGTGGCACTGGGCCGATTTATGGAGGCGATCTGTAAATGCATGCACATTCAATTCGTTATGCATCGGAAGTGGCACTGCAGTAAAAGCTAGTTTATGTTCGACATTTGCGCTAATTCATACGTATTGATATGACAATGAGTAGAACAAGCAACGCAACACACTTCAAGACCAAAAGCAAATCATGAGATTATACTGGTTAATTTCTTAACACGAGCTCTTGCTCGAAATCTCTATGTTCCTGATGGTTTTAGTGCCGCACGATTAGGGAGCGTCTCAAAATTACACAACTGTGTTTAATAATTTTTGAAATGTTATTTTAATAATAAATAATTTAGTTTGGACATATGGGTGTGTAATTATTACATTGTTTTAGTATTAGTATTTCCTTCAGCATAACAGAATAATCTCAGATTTTTTAAAAAACATTATTTTCTGTGTAAAAAAAAGACTCGGACTGTATCTGATTTGTATCGTATCGGACATTAAAAAGTGGTATCGTGCCATGTCTACTATTAACCAAGAGGACATGGGTTTAAGTGCCTGACTTCAACACATTCATCATTGTGCCCCTGAACTAGGCGCCTAATTTGTGTTTCTCAAGACAAAGTGTAATTAGGAATGTCTGCCAAAAGCCTACAAAGAGCAGTTTATTAATCTAGCTGAAGATTTGTTGCTGATGTTGCTGACGGGTCCTCTTTTAACTCCACTTTTTTGATGCTGTTGTCTGTGAATCTGGCCTTCCCATTTTGTATTACTGTTTTAAATTATTGTTTTAAAGTGTGCTTCAGAGTTTTGAAAAGTATGACTTTCTTGCTTTGTGCCCGTTTGAGTTGACAGCTATTTAAACGAAGAACTTCTGTCAGCATAATACCAAATGCTTTCAATCCGTGAATCAACAGAGTTAACAGTTTTTGCCACACTAAGATTACAGTTTTATCTGTAGTTCTGTCAGATTTAAATCTTCATCCAGTATGTGTAAATTAGTCATGTGCCATCTAAGCAAAGGAAAGTCCATGGGGACATAAGAAACATTCTACAAGAGCAGAAGTGTTAGAGCAAATGCTGTCAAACATCTCTGAATGGTCAAGTGGGTCCTGCTTTGCAAAAGACAGGAAACTAGTGCAGAGGAGCACGTTTTCTCATTGAAACATGTGGAGTTGTGGTAGTCTAGTGAATTTCTTGGCTGTGCAAAAAGAGATCATGGGTTCAAGCCTGTCTGTATCTCAGTTCTGCACATAAACACATAAAGAAGGCACTTAACCCTGACTTAGAAGAATACTTGACTCATCCTTCAAGAATAAGAGAATAAGAGGGCCTGATAAATGTTTTCAGTGTAAACCTAAATTAAATTTGTGCTGGCTCATGGAAAACCGTTTGAGACTGACATCAAATCAAACTCGGATCAACTAGAGCTAAACCGACTAACTTTATCATACATTTTGCTCACTCCCTGATTAATGCAGAGGTGATGACATATTTGATATTAATTTTCTTTAAAGATATTTACAGTCCCATCGGAAAGTATTCACACCCTTCACTTTTTTCCACATTTTGTTATCTGAGGATAGTTTTCTTTTACAAAATCTACTCAAAATGGTCCTTAATGACAAAGTGAAAACACATTTTCAGGCTTTTTTTAATTTATAAAAAATAAACATTTAAACATAGTATGTAAGTAGTAAGTATTCAGACCTTTTGCTATGACACTCAAAATTGAGCTCAGATCCATCCGGTATTTACTAATCATCCTTGAGATTTTCTACAACTTGATGGGAGTCCACTTGTGGTAAATTCAGTTGATTGAACATGATTTGGAATGGCACACACTTGTCTATTGAAGGCCTCGCAGTTGACAGAGCATATCAGAGCAGAAACCAAGCAATGAAGTTAAAGGAATTATCTGGAGACCTCCGAGACCGGATGGTGTCAAGGCACAAATCTAGGGAAGGTTACAACATTTTTTTGGCAGCATCCTGAAAAGAAGATCCTGAAAAGCACTGTGGTCTCTGTTTTTTGGAAATGGAAGAGGTTTTGAACCACCAGGACCCTCTCTAAACCTTGCTGCCTGACCAAACTGAGTAACTGGGGAAGAAGGGCCTTGGTCAGAGAGGGAACCAAGAACCCAATGGTCACAAAACAGAGCTCCAGTGTTCCCTTGTGGAGATAGGAGAACCATCCAGAAGGTCAACCATAGCTAACAGACCTCACCAGTAAGGCCTTTATGTTAGAGTGGCCAGATGGAAGCCTATCCTCACTAAAAGGCACATGGAAGCCGGCTTGGAGTTTGGCAGAAAGCAGATTAAGGATTCTCAGACTGAAAGAAGCAAAATCCTCTGGTCTGATGGAACCAAAATAGAACTTTTTGGCCTGAACTCCAAGCATTGTGTCTGGAGAAAAACAGGCACTGCTCATCACCTGGCTAACACCATTCCTACTGTGAAGCATGGTGGCGGCAGCATCATGTTGTGGGGATGTTTTTCTGCGGCAGGGAGTCATCGACTAGTCTGCATAAGACGATGGCAGCCAAATTTAGAGAGATTTTTCAAGAAAACCTGCTCCAGCGTGCTCTGGAACTCAGACTAGGGTGATGATTCATCTTCCAACACGACAGTGACCCGAAGCACACAGCCAAGAGAACAAAGGAATGACTTCAGTCAGTCAGCAGTCTGTGAATGTCCTTAAGTGTCCCAGCCAGAGTCCTGACTTGAATCCAAGAGAACATCTCTGGAAAGACCTAAAAATGGCTGTCTACCGACACTGCCCATCCAACCTGACTGGGTTCGAGAGGATCTGCAGAGAACAATGGGAGAAAATCCCCCAAAACAGGTGTCAAAGTCAAAGTGAATTTTGTCATCTCTGCTATATACTATACAGGTATACAGAGAGACAAGACAACGTGGCTCCAGTTTTCACAGGGAAAACAACAACAGGGAACAAATAGGGCACATAGAATAAACAATATATAAATAGAATATAAAATATACTTTAAACTAGAAATGGAGTGTTAAATATAAACTAGAAGTAGAAGTAGAAAGAGAGACAATTAGGATGCAGTATTTCAACCTACAACTATGGTCTTGGAATTGACTTTTGCACTTGACTTTTGTGCATGAGGTCAGTAACAGCTTCAATATGAAAAATTCTATACAGACAGTCTATTACTAAAACAGTATCTCTTAAAAAGTCTTGACTAACATTTTAGTTGGATTAAGTATGTGCAGATATTTTAACAGCAGTGGAGAACTAGAGTCTGTGCAAAACTTTCAATAATTTGTGCAGATACCTTTAGCTCGAAGGTGACCAGTGATATGTACATTCAGTGTTCAGTAGCTGTGCAAATAAGTAGCAGCAGTGCAAAACTTGTGCAAATTGTAGCAAATATTGTAGCAACAGTCATGAGAGGAGCATTACTTACTATTTCGATCGTCTGGCATTAAAAGTATGCCATTAGAAGTGTGGGGGATTATGGCATTAAAGGTGTGCCAAGCTTATAGAGCCAAAGATGCTTTAACAAAATTTTAAGCCATGGGTTTGAATACTTGGAAACACTGGAGTAACAAGCTTTTGGCAATAAAAAAATGTGCGTAAAAAATCTTGCAACAAAGTTGTTTTTGCTTGTCATTATGGGCTACTGTGTGTAGATCTTTGAGGGACATAAATACTGAAATCTGTTTTAGAATATGTCTGTAACATAAAATATGGAAAAAATAAAGGTGTGTGAATATTTTCTGTTGGCAGTGTATATACTAAAGATGATTGCATATTTATTTTTCAGTGTGGTTCTACTGATGCTGAGTTCTAAACTCATTATATCCATTACTGTCTGGCTTAATGTGTATCTATTAAATCAACTGGGTCTATGTGACAGAGTTTTGTTATTGGCCATTTTGTGATGTCTCATGTCTCCATCATGCCACTGCTTACCCACTGAGCTGCTTACTCGTATGTCTGTGTGCCTGCTGGCCTGGGTACTTGGCTGTTGGTTTGCTGGGTGCTTGTTTGGCACTCCTTCCAAGGCTGCTTTCCCCCAGGTTTGTAATGTGGGTCGTAATATCAGCTAAGATGCTGTTCTGGCTTCCACAGCTTGTTTACCTTTGATCATTTCCACTCTCATCCTACAGGCCACACAGTTGACGGACCGGCCCACCTGCGTGAAGAAAGACTACTCCAACTTTATGGCCGCACTGAACCTGCGTAACCGCTATACAGGAGAGGTACTGAGTTTCTGTTGTGTTCTGCTTGTATGTGTGTTTGTGCATGTGTATGCTTCTGTGACCTTTGAGAAGGGGGAACACAGTTTTGTGTTTTGCTTCTTGAAATCTTTTTTGGGCTTCAAAGATTTCTCTTGGACAAAAACTTACAATGACTAGTGGATCCTTGACAGGAAGTAATCTGCTGAACATGAACATTAGGGTTGAGTACCTTTCACATCTGAACCGATATTGGTACCGGTACCTGGTGTTCTGTACCGATACTCAACGGTACTTCATTTCGATACCTTGCTCTGACTCTGTAATACCTGTTTTGTATCAACATTAAAAATACAGTAATAATAAATCAGCCCCAAACTAATTTCAAATGATTTTTATATTACAACTACAATATAAATTTATTACAGTTTTTATAAAATATCCCAGAACCATAACTAGGTCACTTATTTCCTAGAGCTACAGTGGAACTTTGGTCGACAGCGTACACACTCGATGTTGATGCTGGCTACAGGGGTGATTGTCCGCGTTTTTTCCTATTCCATGTAAACATTTGTAACGTGTTCCTTTGAGATCGGAAGGTAATTGGTGCTGTCTGCGTCTATTTTAGTAAAGAGCCATGTTTTCAGGCTTTTTCACGCATGCGCTTTCCTCCCTTGGCAACTGTTACGATGGTAAACAAAACTAACATTATAGCTGAAATAGCAAATGTAAAAATGTAAATTGCACTGAAATGCTGAGATAACAGTTAATTAATCTTTCACCCAGTTCCGTATGTCCTGCTCCGTATGTCAAAATTTAGCACTGTTTGATTTGACGTGAACTGATACCTTGTAGTAACAACATGATTCAGTCAGTACCTTTCAAAGTACCGTACTCAGTACCCAAAGCATTTCAGACTGTGCTGTGGACTTTTTAAACCCTGATTGTCGAAAGCCTTTAGTCACGAGAGCAGAAAATCTACTTCCTGTATCTACGTCCTACCGCCTTGAGCCTACAGGCAGATTAACCCAGCTTGGATTTGCCTTTCTCACTCTAGCAGAATGTACGGATGGTTGAAGAGAGAGACTCATGCAACACACAAATACCACCAGCACCTTGGATGACAGTCCTGTAGGCACAGGGATGGTCACTGGTGTCAAGATTTGTGATCTGGCAAATAAAGAAGTCCAATCCTTCAGTCTGGTACACGTAACTGAATCCTGTACTTAAAAACGAATCTGACCAAGCCAGAGTTCTCAGCACCACTTTGCCATAGGCCTGGCTATGCCCTTTGACCTTATCAGAGAAAGATTCCATGTATGAATGCATGAGGAAGAAGTGGGAGCCAGGTGTGTATCTTTGTGGACAAGATGAAGGGGGCCATGCATCACCATTTCACCCAGGTTACATGAATGAAATCTTAATGTTCTTGAAAGACTCATGCAAGCACATGGATCTTGCTTTGTTTTTTAGGAGTTTTGACTTTCGGTGAATCCCATTTCACCCCTTGGCCCAACCCCTCCGTTTAGCACGTTCACGGGTAGGGTTAGGGTGTTCCATTTAGACCGAGGGGTAGGGGGAAGGTGAAGGTCTAACTACCCCTTCAAACTGAGTTCTCTCCAAACGGATAGGTTAGGAACTATTTCCCATAATGCCCTGTGGAAAAACTACAACATTACTGCAAAACCGAAAGAGCTGAAAGAGACATAAATGTCTGTAATTTCTCTGTTAATAAAGAATTTAAAATGAATACAATGTTGTATTGTCTAGTTTGACTTTGTTTTTCCATAAACGTCACAGAAAAAAATTGCTAATGTGGTATCGGTCGGTATTATACTTCCCTGGTTTGCTGCAAACAATCGCCTTACGTTATTTAATACACTTGTATAAAAATCACTCGGTCATTTTATTCTGACTTTAGCCATTCAAAAACAAGCTCATTAAATGTAAGTAACAAGCCTAAGATCAAATGAAATGTTTAATACATTGTTACATACATTTCACAGGGGTAGAATTGAACCCCTGCCCCTTGCCTCTTCATGCCAAGGACCAAGGGGTAGGGCTAAGGCATAGGGCCAAGTGGTGAAATGGGATTCACCCTTTTTCTTCTTGTTTACCCCTTGTTTTTTTTGCTCATGTCCTTTCTCTTGGCTGTGATCCCACATCTCCCTCGAACTTGTGCAAGGTCTGCCCTCATCCTATGCAAACAAGGAGATCTTTGCCCATGCTTTTTCAATTCATTATACCTCATCATACCTTCACCTAAGATACCAGTGCACATGTGGCATGTCTTCCCAAAAAATGTGGTGTCTGATTTGTTTACCTGTTCTTCTGAAATTAACGAGTCACTTGTCGCACACTAAATGTGATCCAGGATTGCTTTTGTATGTGTGTGTTTGTTAAGGTGGCAGGCATGTTGCAGTTTGCTGAGGCCACACACAGCGAATCAGACCTGGGGAAGATGATGGTTACTCAGATGACCGAAGCTTTAGAAGCCAAGAACTCAGATGCCTACACACAGAGCATGTTCAAAATGACAGCTCTGCTCATCAGTAGTAAAGGTATTGTGTACACAAATGGCAGGCTCTTTCTCATGATTCCGCAAAGCACATTTACGCTAAATAAAAATAATTAGCAACAAACTGTATAAGAAATACATTTTACATATCACCTTTCACATATCCAAGGTTGCTTTTCAGCAATGTGTGGAAAAGCACTAACAAGTCAAAAGAATAGCACTGAGAGAAAACTTCAAATGTATGTAGCAGAAAAAGGATAAACATTATAAACTGAAGTATTACCAACATTTAGTTTACTCATCATGTATTTTGAGTAATCGGGATTTCTCTGTCTCTGCAGAATGTGATCCTCAGCTGCTTCACCACCTGTGCTGGTCTCCTCTAAAGATGTTTACCGAGCAAGGAATGGAGACAGCCATCGCATGCTGGGAGTGGTTTCTTGCTGCTCACAATGAAGTAGAAGTCCAGGTACTACTTATGCACACACTCTCTCACATACTTACTCTTCAGTACTACTTGGTTTTCGCACTCCGAGTTGAATCATAGGCTAAGAAGTGGTGTATACAGTTTTTTTTATTTGTTACATACGCTTATTTAGTTCATGCGAGAGATGGCAGGAGCATGGCATATGACGGTGGAGCTGAAGATGGGCCTGTTTTCGGAGACTGAGAGAGAGGCAGATCCTCTAGCAGCCTCGGAGGAGAGTCAGCCTGCACCCCGTCCTCCTGACGTCACTCCACATGCTCTGTGGATAGAGGTGCATCTTCAGTATTTTTCCTGTCATGAAGTAATGATTTCCCAAAAATAAGTGTCAGCTGGCTTTCAACTTGACTGACAGTGATTCAGTACTGCAATAGCACCAGTCAAATGGGGAGATTGCTTGTTGCCTGTGTTGCTTAAAAACATTTTTTTTTTCAGTTTTTAGTGCAGAGGTTTGAAATTGCAAAGTACTGCAGTGCAGATCAGGTGGAAATTTTCACTGGCCTCCTGCAGAGGACCCTCTCACTCAGTGTTGGTGGAGCTAAGAATTCTATAAACCGCCACGTTGCTGCCATCGGACCTCGCTTCAGGTAAACCCCCAAACCTCCTTACGCATATTCACTGCGCTGTATATGTAGCGGGTTTAGAAAAGACCCCCTCTAAAAACGTTCACATTTGTTTGCTTTACAGTCTGATGTAAAAGAAGTTTCGAACTCAGTGCACCTTGTGAAAGTGAAAAATACATTGGAAAAAATAATACAAAACATAAGACAAAAGATCACACTCCATCAACACTTTTTAAACTCAAACATCGCTCGTAGGTCAGATCACATTCTCTGTTGCACACCAAAGTAATTCGCTTTGCTTTCAGAAGGTTTCAGAAGGTTTCATTATAAATCCCAAAAGAACACAGTGATGTCCAGAATTAAGAAACAATACCTACACTGCAAAAAATGAAATCTTAACAAGCCAGAAAATCTTAAAAAGAAAAATAGATCTTGTTTTTTTTATTTTAAGAATAACTGACTTGACTAGAATTGTGTGTGTAAGATAATCTAATTTTAAGAAACGTTGAATACAATTATCTTATTAAGAAAAATTTATTGATTATAAGAACTTAGAATGAAATAAGAAATTTAATTAAGAGAACTGAAAGGTTCTCATGCTCTCCACTACGAGTTAAGAAATTCATGACAACTTTACTTATTTTAAGAATATTAAAGCTAAAAATATGGAAAAATGGAAAGATTTGCTTTCTTGTTTTAGGAGATCTTTATAAGAAAAATTTTCTCACTATATTGGCAGATAATTTTGCATGATTCTGGAACCTTTTTTCTTATTATCCTATTCTTTTTCTTATTTTCTGACACTGATTTTTTGCAGTGTAAGAAAGAAGAAATGTGTTAGACTACCAAGAGGCCATTAACAACTTTGAAAGAGTTATAAGACTTTATGCTTTATAAGAGAGGTGATTGTGTGCATGTGAAAACAATACCACAAATTCTTCTCAAACTTGCAAAATTCCTCAACAAAGGCCACATTTAGTCTCATTTGAGCACCTTGACCGTACTGATGGCAAGTGGGAACATGCTGTGGGCAGATGAGAGCAAAATCGAACAAAATACCATATCTACAGTTCAGAAGGGAGGTGGCAGCACCCAAAGTCTAGTCAAGAAACCAAGACTTAAACACTATTGTAAAACTGTTGACTTGTACATTGCGTCCACTAGTGGTCACTGTCATAGTTTTCTAATCTGACTGGCCCTAAACAGTTCTTTAAAGAGAGTGGTTGGTGTAATAATGCAAAGTTGGTATAGAGGTGACAGACTCAAGGCCGCTGTTAAAGCACAAGTTGAGTGAAGTGCTGACACAGAGAGTGATTATGGGTGATTTTACATTTTTTTGTATTTTTGTGAACTGTTGCTATGTTATTTGATCTTATATTAAGCGAATAAAACTGGTGTGTATTTCCATTTCACGCTGGATAAAATGTCAGGTAATAAAATGTAAATGTTTTTATTGGAGTGATATTATAAAATAAAAGTAGTGCCAATACCTATGAGAGCTCCTTGAAACGTAATTCATACTCAGTGAATGTGATTAGTTATCATTGTGAACACAGCACAGCACACAATGCACCACAGTGAAATGTGATCTCTGCCCATCTTTGACCCATCCATAAAGGACCAGTGGGCAGCTGGGTGTGTGTGTGGGGCGGGAGCACCCAAGGAGCAGTGCTTGGGGACGGCACTTTGCTCATGGGTACCTCAGTGGATTCGAACTGACGACCTTATGATCATGGTGCGAACCCCCTTCACCAACTGCCCTGAAAGTCTTACACACGCTTTCTCACACACATCTCAAGTGGCCTCTCATGAATGCCAATAACAGTGGACCACACATTTATGCTGGAAAAAATCAGCCCAAAAACGTAAAGATTTTGTCAGCATTTTCAGGCCGAATTGCTTTTCAGTAAAATGACCACCACACATATATGCTTCATGTGTCTTTGCTTTAGACTGCTGACTTTAGGTCTGACGCTCCTGCATGCTGACGTTGTGACTAACGCCACCATACGCAACGTCCTCAGAGAAAAGATCTACTCTACAGCTTTCGACTACTTCAGGTATACACACAAACCAACATTCCATGACACTATGTCCTGACACACAACCAGTATCTGATGATTGGGCGATGTAGTACTTGTCTCATACTTTTTTCTGCTTGTGTTTACGCCTGACAGTGTGAATCCAAGGTTCCCTACTCAGGCTGAGAAGCGTCTGCGTGAAGACATCAGCATCATGGTCAAGTTTTATGCCTGTCTACTGTCTGATAAGAAATATCTTACAGCCAACCAACTTGTGCCACCAGGTACTTCTCATTCACATTTACAGTAAAAGACCAAATTCAGGTGTTTTTGTAATAAGAGGATGAATTCATAAATTCAGGAAAGCATCTTTTATTAAATGTAAAGCTAAAAGTAACACTTACCAGTGTACAGCGATGACTTTTAAGTGACAAGGGACCGCTCACAGTGTCCAATATTGTGACAAATCTTCAGATACAGTTTTTAATGTTATCTAACGATTTTGTAGCTCTAACTAGTAATAGCAGTGGTCATTTAGATTGTTGAGTTTAACATTTGTATCTACAGTGAAAATGCAATACTCAACTAAATGAGAACAATTTTAAAAGCCACACACTGTCTGCTAGCCAGAAGGTCTACAGCAGGGGTATTCAATTCCAGTCCTGGAGGGCCGGGTGTCCTGCAGGTTTTCCATCCTACCTGATCAGTCTCTTCTGGTGGTTATCTACCCGAGACCTGGTGGGAATGTTCTGAAATGCAGTAGGATTGAAAACCTGCAAAACCTTTCAGGAGCGGAATTGAATACCCGTGGTCTAAAGCCAAGCCCAAGTGTCTCTTCTAATGACTACACTTTTAATACTTAAGTACTGTTAGTATCAGATGCCTAAACACTTTATCATGATAAAGGATGGGTTTTAGCTACTGTGTACACTTTGTCTTCGTCATGAACAGATAAATTTAAAAAGGTGACAGTCTCAGTTGAGCCTGTGGTATGTTACAGACCCTCAGGATGTGTCTGTGAACAGTCTGTCAGTGATGGCAGTGACAGATTCCAGGAGCAGTCTGGATGCTGCCATGGGCTCCAGACAGCCTTCTGCCCAGGGCTGGATCAACATTTACCCACTGTCCAGCGGCATGTCCACTTTGTCCAAGAAATCAGGTGCATGCATCTAAACAATATTAGCAATTTGAGTTTCACACGCTGTTTACCTGCTCTCAAATAACACATTGTTGTTGTTTTAATTACTTTTAAGGCATGTCCAAAAAGAGCAACCGGGGGTCTCAGCTGCACAAATACTACATGAAGCGCAGAACACTGTTACTGGCCTTACTAGTGAGTCAGATAACTTTCAAACAGAAATCTATTTTTTTCACAATTTTGGCTTTTTCCGATATTACGGAAATTCTCGTGGGAGACATGCTGACGCGGTGGTTAGAGCTGATGCCTCACAGCAACAAGGCCCTGGGTTCAATCCCTGCGGTTCCTCCCACAGTCCAAAAGCATGCACTATAGGTTGATTGGTTAATCTAAATTGGCCTCAGGTGTGAACGTGAGTGTGTGTGCCCTGCAGTGTGTCCCCACCTTGTGCCCATAGTCCCAGAAAATACTCCCTGCCTTCCCGATAGGGAATATAGAGTTATAGTAGTGTAATAAAGTTTTCAGGCACCGTGGCTTTTGTTAGGATACTGTAACGGTGATTTCATGAATAACATGTCTTGATGTGTCTAATTCAGTATAATTATGTACACAAATCCATATTTAATTTTTATTTTTGTATATGCAGCAGCAGTTTATGCAGCAGTTTAAAGATGGTTTGAGCTTATTTTGTTATATAGATTTACAAGTGTGTCCAAAAGCTGATGACTTGAACCTTTATAAAAGACATTCGTTATCCCTAAAATGTAATCTGTTCACATGATTTCAGGCCAGTGAGGTGGAACGGCTGACTACATGGTATAATCCGCTGGGTGCCCAGGAACTCCAGATAACTTCTGAGCAGTCAGTAGAAACTAGCATTGCAAACTGGAGATCCAAATACATCAACCTGACTGAGAAACAGTGGAAGGACAATGTCAACCTTGCCTGGAGTATAGCGCCTTACCTTGCTCTCCAGCTTCCTGGCAGGTATTGTACATTTACCAGATGGTCTTGCCAATGGCAGCTAATTACTGAGACAGTCTTCGTTAAGCAACTTGGGGTTAAAGGGGCTGCTCAGCACCTCAGTGGTGGTAGTTCTGGCAGTAGGATAGAGTTGGAATTAAATCTGTGACCAACAGAGGTCTTTATTACTTATGTGAAAGTACAGGTACCACTAGCCAAATGTTACTCTAATACAAGCGAAAGTCGTACAGTTAAATTTTTACTTAAGTTGAAGTACCGAAGTACTCGCTTAAAAAAAGTATTAAAAATAATATTTTCACCAGATGCCTATATTTGCCGCACCTGATGCCTTTGACTAGCTTGTAGAACCTGTAGAATAAGGAAATGGTAGCATGTTACATGTAACACAACCGAACTGACAATTTTTTAAATTATTTGTAAGACTACACACCCCAACAAACCAGCATGGTAGTGTTCTGACACAGAAAATAAAATGAACATTCCAAGCTGCTTAAAACCCAGCTCTACACATCTAGCTTCATGACTTTCCAACAGCAACAATATTTTAAGCAAGACAGAAAACGGCAGAACTGTCTGAACTTGGTTTTATAGTTAGAGTCTACAGGACGTACAAGGACGTATTATCCATAGACTTGATCGAGTAGTTGCCCAGGACCCATCATTTAGCACACGTAGACCTTTAAATCTCTCTTCATAATTTTTATATTATTTACTGGAAATGATTCATACGGATCATGCAAGAATTGAGTAACGAATAAAAAGAACCTTGATAGAAATGTAGTGAATTAAAAAGCTCAGTATTTGTCTTTCAAACGTAGTGAAGTGAAAGCCATAAGTTTCCAAAAAAATACTGAAGTACAGATACTCAAAAACTGTGCTTAGTACAGTACCCAAGTAACTGTACTTACTGTCCACCTCTGATGACCGCATCGTCCAAGGAGAAGGGTATTACCACTACGCCACCACTGCCACACTATCCTTTTGTGTTGTTTTTGAGAAGTATATTTAGACAGTAAGGACTACGTGCAATTTGACTACACATAAGTAATCATGATTCTCCAAGAAATGCAAATATAATAGTTGTAATTTTTTTTTCTTTTTTAAAGAAAAACATCAAAGATTAATTCTCTACAGATCTGCTTCATTTATGCCTGAAATTCACAAAAAAAACAAAAGAATAGTCCCTGACTGTGACTTCATATATCCATATATCGCTGTTGGTTTCAGTTCTCAGCTGCAGCATAGAAAAACAGTACATTTCTAAAAATGTTTTATCTTGAAGGACGTGCTTTGATGATTGATAACTAAACACTTCACTCAATGCCCTTCTGCCCATAAAGGAAGTGATCTAATACTGGAGCGTTTAATTACATTGATTTTTTTTTTTTACTTCTTATCCTTCTTATGGTCGATAATACATCTTTAATAAGGGTTACACACAAATTCTACATTTGCTACTACATTGATTTATTTGATTTATTTATGTGCACTATTATGGTATGGAGTGTTCAAATCACAATACAAATGCATATAACGCTTTTCATATCTTTAAGGTTCAAGAACACAGAAGCTATCGTTTCAGAAGTTACACGGCTGGTGAGGATGGACCCTGGAGCGGTCAGCGATCTTCCAGAAGCCTTAAAGGTAAACATTATTAGTGATTTAAACTATTGTGTGTGAAGAATTTAGGAAGTGGAATAGGAGGGCAGAGGATTTTTGTGTTGTCTTTGTAACATCAGAGTTAAAGAAAATCTTTTGTACCTTGTTCTGCAGTTTCTGGTGACTTGGCACACCATTGACGCAGATTCTCCAGAACTGAGTCATATTCTGTGTTGGGCTACAGCAGATCCACCAACAGGCCTGTCCTATTTTTCCAGCATGTACCCTCCTCACCCGCTAACGGCTCAATATGCCGTCAGAGTCCTGCGTTCCTTCCCTCCGGTGCTTACTTCTGTCATTCCTCTAATTTGGCTATACTGCCTAGAGATTTTTCTGCTCATAAATTCTTTTCTCTTACTGATCTCCACGTACTGCTGTAATAGGAAATTGTTTTTCTACTCTTTATTTTACAGGATGCCATTTTATTTTACATCCCTCAAATTGTTCAGGCTCTTCGCTATGATAAGGTTCAGTGTGCCATCATGTAATTAGTAATAAAATCCATTTTTCTTGACAATGTTTTTACTGATACTGTAATTTCCCTGTTATAGATGGGTTATGTGAGGGAGTACATCCTTTGGGCAGCACAAAAGTCACAACTTTTGGCTCATCAGTTCATTTGGAACATGAAGACCAACATGTACAAAGATGAAGAAGCCCAACAAAAAGACCGTAAATAATGCTGTTTTTTTCTGGATATATTCTTCATTGTGTGTAGGTGATTTTTTTTTTTACTGTGGTGTGTTTTTGCTCCAGCTGATATTGGAGAACTTCTGGAGCAGCTGGTTGAGGAAATCATAGGCTCTCTCTCTGGTCCTGCAAAAGATTTCTACCAACGGGAGTTCGAGTTCTTTAATAAGATCACCAACGTTTCAGCCATCATAAAGTACGAACCCTAACCCTTCAGCAGTCCTTGTAATTTAATGAAATGCCTTATGACTCCACTGGCACAAATAATAATGGCACAACAGCAAATGAGAGTGATGTGAATA
Source organism: Distichodus sexfasciatus (assembly GCA_032718565.1). Taxonomy (NCBI): domain Eukaryota; kingdom Metazoa; phylum Chordata; class Actinopteri; order Characiformes; family Distichodontidae; genus Distichodus; species Distichodus sexfasciatus. Next base: position 44,947 of record JAVGVS010000464.1, on the reverse strand, counting down.
GACCTACATTTAAGGTTACAGCACTTTAAGTCATGTTACAGACCACAAAAAGATAGTTGGAGGCAGTTGGTAGCATAACGGTCAGAGAGTTTGAGCGGAAGATCGCTGATTCGAATCCTGGGCTTAATTTGTGTATCACTGAGGTACTGATGAGCAAGGGACTGTCCCAGGAAACTGCTCCCCGGACTGTGCCAAAAAGCCCACTGCTCCTTCACAGATGGCTCACACAGTGCACCACAACAAAATGTGACCTTTGCATTTGACCTATCCGTGAAGGAGCAGTGGGCATCTAACATGGGCAGCACCCGGGGCAGGCACCTTGCTCCTGAATACTTCAGTGGTACCTTTACGGGTGCGGGATTCGAACCGACGACCTTCCAGTCATGGGGATAGACGTTGTGTCCATCTTTTTAAAGACAGATCTACTATGAACGCCGAAAGCCAACCTAGCATGTTGCATAGGTCACTGGTATCATTAACAACTGACCATCCGGACGTAATTGTCCATAGCCCTGTTAGCCCTGTTAACTTATTTCAATAGTTTTGCAAATTGATAACCCCACCAGACATTTTTTCATTGTTACTAAATTGTGAATCTTTAAAAAACTGATATTAACTAAATGAGAAAGTTGTCGTTGTAATTACTTGCCCTTCTGTGTAGTGCATATAAACATTTAGCTAGCATGTTAGCTCCCAGAGCTATTGAGTCAGAAATAAATTGCCAGTTGAACTGTCAGTCAGCGTCAAACTGTGGAAAATGTTTTTCCTGCAGTGTACGTTCAAATACTATATACACAAATCTTGCCATGTTTCAGGCCCATCCCTAAAGGGGAGGAGCGCAGGAGGGCATGTCTCAGAGCCTTATCTGAGATAAAAGTGCAACCAGGTTAGGATCTTTTCAGCATTATCAGTGTTGTCCTTAATTACTGTATAATTTGTGTATCATATTTTGTTACTACTATGTTTTTGAAGGTTTCAGTTTTTCCTTTATATTATTTTTTTCAGGGTGTTACCTTCCCAGCAACCCAGAGGCCATAGTCTTAGACATAGACTACAAGTCTGGAACTCCAATGCAAAGGTATATTTATGTTGGGAAAATGATTACATACTATCTATCATACTTATAGTCTATGTAAAACGATATTTTTTTAAAAAGAAATTAAATTCCGATAATGTCACAAGTTCCAGGCTGCTAGTGGGGCCCCATTAGTTGGATTTTTCTAAATTCATACTTTGCATTTACATCATTTAGCAGAAGCTCTTATCCAGAGCGACTTACATTTCCTAATTTCAGGGACAGTTCCCCTGAGAGCAACATAGGGTTAAGGGTCTTGCTCAGGGACCCAGTGTTGGTAGCGCAAGAGGTCGGATTCGAGCCCACAACCTCTGAGTCTCAAGGCGAGTGTCCTACCGCTAGGCCACCAACATTAATTCTAACTGCAGTTCACAAAGTCCATATCTATCCTTTTAAATGTTCTTACTTGATCAGCTCTTCCTCGTGCAGTATTAAGCCAGTGTAGAAAGGTAAATACACGTGGCTTGTGTGTGTGTGTGTGTGTGTGTGTGCATATGTTTCATTGTGTGTTCTATGCTTGCAGTGCTGCCAAAGCACCCTACCTTGCCAAATTTAAAGTGAAGCGCTGTGGAGTCAGTGAGCTGGAGAAAGAAGGTAGTGCCACCCTACAGAACCGCCACCACACTTGTAGATCACATTCAATTACTTTCGCGTCACTATGAAAGGAGAATAATTCGTGCTGGTGCTTGTGCATGTTTTAGGTCTCCTATGTCGCTCAGACTCCTTAGACGAAGCCGGCAGCGAGGAAGAAGCCCAGAGGATTTGCTGGCAGGCGGCCATTTTTAAAGTAGGGGACGACTGCCGGCAGGTACGTCTCCTCATAGACTTGTGTTCATTTTTCTTTTTGTGATGTATAAAAATGTTTTCTCTCTTTCTCACTGTTGTTTTCATTGTCTCTCTCTTTCTGTAGGACATGTTGACTTTACAGATCATTGGCCTGTTTAAGAACATCTTTCAGCTGGTTGGGCTGGACCTGTTTGTCTTTCCATACCGAGTGGTTGCTACAGCACCTGGAGTATGTTTTCTTTAATATTAACCCTAACAATTTAACAAAAACACTGTAGGATTTTCATTTATTAACTATTAGGACAGTTTGAACCATGAGAGTATTTGCTACGTCAAGTGGCAGTCTTGACCTCATGGCAGGGCTGTCTGGTTCCAGTCCTGAAGAGCCAGTATCCTGGAGGTTTTCCATCATATTTGAGTTCACAACAATGAACCCTTGTCTCCGGTAGAAGCTCACCAGAATTGATTCATTAGCTATGAAATCCTGCAGGATACCGGCTCTCCAAGACCCGAACTGGACACCCCTGCCTTATGGGAAACTGTTGAATGCAGTGGAAGTATCCGGGCTAGTTTTAAAATTTTCTCTGCTTTTTTGGTGCTCCCTGTTGCAGTGTGGTGTTATTGAATGCATCCCAGACTGTAAGTCCAGGGATCAGCTGGGCCGTCAGACAGACTTTGGCATGTACGATTACTTCCGGAACCAGTATGGCGATGAGTCCACGCTTGCCTTTCAGAAGGTGATCTTAACTCTGTACTCTGTTTCCCACCGAAAGTTTTTTTTTTTTGCAGGTTTTTGCCTCCGCTTGTTAAGGACATCTCTCTTCCTTCTGTCTTCTCAAAACGTTTTGTGTGGTTCCATGTTCCTTGGTATTTCAGGCACGGTATAACTTCATCCGGAGCATGGCCGCGTACAGCCTGTTACTTTTCCTGCTCCAGATTAAGGACAGACACAATGGCAACATCATGCTGGACAGTCAGGGGCACCTCATTCACATCGGTCAGTCTTTGCTCACACTTATATGCAACAATACAAATTTTCCTGCAAAACATTTTCAGGATTTCAAGTTATTAAACAGGCCTTAAGTATTTTAAACATTGTATAGCGCATTCTTTAACATTAGGGCTGCACTATATGAAAATACTTACTAGGGTTTATTGGTGGGGGGTTAATGTGAAGGAGGTGGTAGTCATTTAAACCTAGAAACATTTATACTCACATTTATGGCATTTACCTACAACGACTTATAATGAGTAATTACTCAGTATAATATTAGCTCTGTGCTTGTAAATACCTTCATTAATGAGCATCTGAGCCTCGATACTCGTAGGGTCCCAATATTGCTCCTTCCTGCCGCACTGAATTTGGGTTTTCTGTATAGTTTCAGTTCCAGGGACAATGGGTAAGACAGTCAGAAAAAGGGTTGCACTGTTCATTTCCTCTGATCACTTTATTACAAACACCTACTAATATTAAGACGTCATTTAAATGAAGAAAACCTCCAGTATAAGCACTATGCAGATGTGCAGTTGCATACTCTATTTTGTCAACTACGCAGTCCCTTGTTTAGGACAGCTTTTAACGGAGCCACTGTTGAATGAATGCCATTTTTGACAGACCACACAGACATACCACTGCCACAATAATAAATGTTGCAAGTACGTCAAGCAAAATTCCTGTAATTCTCTGCAGGGGTATATAGAGTATCTAAAACATAGCTCTGGGGGAAAAAATATAAATCTGCATTTCTACATCTCCAACAGCCATTTGAAGCACAGTATTTGTTGAATTCCATCACTAAAACACATGTTCATTCAGCTATCTGATGATCTGATTCAGCTGAACCAACAGGAAAGGTTTGATACCTATTGGAGTGGCCCTTAACAGAATATAACTAAATGGATACCAAAATTAAAAGAAGTTAAAAGAAAAAATCAATCCTGATGCATTTGAGATAATGGTAATCAATACAAATTATGCAGCAATACAGTTGACATTATTATTATTCCATGTTATAACAATCTTTTATTACTTGCCATTCTCTGCTAAATTAATGTTCTGAATTAGAATAAATTTGTTTTGAATTTAGAATCAAATGTGATCAACAGTTTACCTATGACTGTCAAACTGTAGTTTTTATGTGGCCACAACAAAACTAAAGATTCCAAATCATTTAATGTGATCTCTTTGATGGAATTTTCCAGTATATATAATGTTTTAAAAAGTAAAGCTGTCTTTTGAAGAAAACAGCTTAGGTAGAGTTATTTAGTAAAAGTATATAGAACAAATCAGGGTACAAAATGTGACCAGTAATGACTGTTGTCAACGCTACAGTAGAAAAAGTACATTACTTTCATTATAATTGTAATAAAGCACAGAAAGTTGTGAAAACATGGAGTACTCAAAATAACAGATAAAGTAACGTTTCCCCACACCACTGCTTGTCTGACCCATGAAATAGCCCCAAGCAGCCAGAATTCATGTGTCCAGCTGGGTGTTTTAATTAGACACTAACGTGAAATGAACTTTTGTTTTCCCTTATTGATCAATCTTTGTGTGTGTGTGTGTGTGTGTGTGGTATTCAGATTTTGGGTTTGTGTTTGAGAATTCTCCTGGTGGTAACCTGGGTTGGGAGCCTGACATCAAGCTCACAGATGAGATGGTGATGATTATGGGAGGAAAGATGGAGGCTACGCCTTTCAAATGGTTCATGGAGATGTGTGTCCGCGGCTATTTGGCTGTCAGGTGGGATGTGCGAACACACTGTATTAACCCTTGGTAGACATTTTCTAATCCCTGTTTTTTGAGGAGGCTTTTGTATATATATTAGCATTCTGTCTCGCTTGGTTATGTATTCTAGGCCTTATATGGATGCTGTGGTTTCCCTTGTAACGCTGATGTTGGACACTGGGCTCCCCTGCTTCCTGCGTCACACTATAAAACTGCTTAAGTATGTGACCTCTCTGATTCTAACAGGATATTTTAGATTTCACACTCTTTATAAAGGAATAGAGTTGTAGTGTGTGTCGTGAATGGTTTTGTGTGTGCTTGTGTGTCACAGGCAGCGTTTCAACCCCAGCATGAGTGAGAAAGAGGCAGCTGCCTTCATCATTAAAGTCATCCAGAATTGTTTCCTCAGCAACAGGTTTGCCCCACAAACCTTTCCAATAAAAATGGTAAAAGTGAGTCTGGTGAAATATTTTAAAATCAAATGTTTAACTCGATTGTTTTCATTTTCAGGAGCAAGACCTATGACATGATCCAGTATTATCAAAATCAGATCCCATATTGAGGACCAAATGGTGCGTGTTAAACAGCAGTGACCTTCAGCAGATTAACAAGTCTGCCCGCTTTGGGTGTGTGCCCCCCAAAAAAGTGATTTTTTTTTTGTGTGCACTTTTCGCTGTGGAACACAATTGTACCGTGCCCTCTGCCCTTTTTACGCCAGTTATCCAGCTGCATGGCTTTTCATTTAAATGCTCAAAATTGGAAACTCATGCTGACCCAGTTTACTCTTTACCGCATGGCTTTAATGGCTGTGAGAAAATGAGTGCAATAGTGTTATATTTTGTACCAGTATTACCAATCTGTTGGCATCTCTAAACCTGTTCTTTCTTTCAGATGTCTATTAATATTGAATGGTTAATGTGTTGCCACATTTTGATGATTACGAATCGAATGTTTGCTGTGACGTTATCACTAACAAGCATTAGAGTCTGATGTCATATAAACTGTGTAGTCCTTGCTACTTAAGTGGATTGAAATGGCATTTTATTTCACTTACACAAATTGGTGAGAACTATTTTTTTAAGAAATGCAACTTTAAAAAAGATGAAGTCAGCAAGATTAATGAGAATATATTCTATTTATAATGACTTGCTTCTTGAAATGATCTTTCAACTGCAGCACTTATACACTGTGTTTATCAGCAATAGAATTTATTTATGCTATATGCAAAGGTTTTAAAAATCTGTGTAATTATTAGACTTTATTAAAATCTAAAGCTGCTTAAGTATGACACACTACAGATACATTTGAATGTTTATGATGATTAATCCAGCCTGATGAACCTGATGAATTTCTTGTCTATTTTGTAACTAATGGATTGACCACAATTGATCCCAAGATCCTACTTATGCTTTTAGCTTGTTTACAGTATGTGACTTTGTGTTGGCCAGTTAATTGTGAAGTGATTTTAATATTAGTACATGTTTGCATGTTTGAATCATTTATCTGCTTTTTTCTATCTTGCACTGTTTTTTGCCCGTTTGACCTTTTGAATGTTGAACTTGTTTTGGAACTTACAAAATGTTAATAAATTATTCGATGTCAACAGAATATGTTCATTCTTCAAGCCATAACAAAAGACTATTCATTCATTTTGAACCAAATACCCTGTTCCGCACAGCCAACGAGTTCCCGGGCTACTCTCCAACAGGGGTTGTTATGGCCTTGCAATTGTTACATTATAGAGCACTTTTCTAAATGTCTCTTCCTAGAATGGTCTTAAATTGAAATGGCTGAAAACAAAATTGCTTTGTCTGCCTATTCTAAATGCTACTTTTCATGAATGCTGGAGTATTTCATTTTCTACATTTCATTCCCAACCAAATGCCTGGAGCTTCAAAAACAACTTCTAACGTCAGTAGTTAAAGGCTCATAGAAGCCAAACATAATTTATAATCCATCTAACCTTGAATTAAAGAATGTAAGTTTAAAAAAAAGGAGAATACTTGGATCAACGACTTATGCATAAGAACTGTAATATTAACATATTAACTGCATTTATATTTGAAACCACAGTTGTGCAGGCTGTTTTGAGTGGCTTACATACAATGAAGCAATCTTTTATTACAATAATGAAATGTAAAGTTAAGTAAAATAATACATGTGCACCTTGCGTTTTCACATGACTTAAAATATTATTTTTAGGATAAATTGTAAAAATAAAATAAAATAAAATTAAATTAAAAGCCTCATCGTCGTTTAAACGATCTTAATTAGCGCCCTCTAGTGGTTGAAAAGAATCAAATTCCGCGTCTTCATTACACAAAACGAACTACGTCAATGAGTGAAACATTATGGCATTATAATTAGTTTAGATGACGGTAAAACGAGGTTCCACAGAGTAAACGAATTTATAACTAATGCTGATAAATACTATGTTCCGGTTGTGTTTTATAAATGAACTATGTTTCCACTCGGACCTATTAAATTGTAAGACCTGGGAGATGCGGCAGCGTGGCATTAGAATGGATTGGAAGGAAGGAAAAAATAAGTGAAGTCTTAATTGGAAGTGATTCATTGTCAGCACTGTACAGTCTCAGGTCAGGTGTGTCCAATAGCCGTCAGGATCTGCTGTATGCAATATTGATAACATATATGAGAATAAAAGGAAAAGGTAAAGAGATTCAACTTATTTGGACTCCAGCTCACATAGGTATTTTGGGAAATGAGAGGGTGGATAAGTTAGCCAAGCAAGCCACTAAAAAGGATAATATTGAAGTAAATATAAAGATGTCAAAGGCTGAAGGGAAAAGTATAGTTTGGAAAGAAGCTGTAAAAGAATGGCAACAGCAGTGGGATAGGGAAATCAACGGGAGACATTTGTATGGCATTCAAAATAAAAGTTGGAACTGAGAGGAACTGGGGCGGGACTAGAAGAGAGGAAACAGTGATGACAAGATTAAGAATTGGACACAGTAACCTGAATGGTACATTATACATTATTGGGAAGCATCCTACTGGTTTTTGTGAGGGGTGTCAGACACTTGAAACCATAGAACATGTACTCATACACTGCAGAAGATATGAAGAACAAAGGAGGAAAATGATGGAAGAATTAAGAAAGGATGGGTTGGGTGGGGCAGAGGTGAAAAAATGTATTGAAAAGTGGGGTGATTGGGCAAGGCAAGAAAAATATTAGTAATTTCTCAGTTAATACTGGATTGATGGGTAGAATATAATCTGTGTAGGGAATAATAGAGCGGGGAAGCGCCAAAGGAGAATCAACCAGAAGGTGGCGGTAGCGCAACGCTTACGGATGCAAGCCGCCGTTAAACTCCAAAGAAGAAGAAGAAGAAGAAGAAGACGGTGCGGCAGCGCGTGAGCATGCGGTCGTCGTTACACCGGAGGAGAGTGTTACCGCTGCAGTTCCTGATGGCGCTTCGTACCGAGAGTGCAGTTTGAACTCCGTCAAACTTAACGTCGCGTACGGCGGATTGACGCGCGTGTTTTTGGTGAAAGTATCCCGTGGCTCGCGCGGAATGGCGGGATGTACCGAGTGGCAAACTGTGCGACGCCGTAAAGGAGCCGCGGCGCGAAAAGCACGAACTCCTGCAGCACCTGAACCGCCTGAAGCTTGCGACAGCCAGCGAGACTGTGAGAGAATAAAGGAGGCCGTGTAAGAAGACTTTCCCCCAAGTTTAGTGACTTTTCCCACTTAATTATTACAAGCGTGTTAGTGTAACTTGTTAAAAGTCAAGGCAAAGCCAAAGTAAACTTGGTCAGCAAGTATACAGAGACGAGACGAGACGGCGTGCCTCAGTTACTACACAATACGAAGAAGGCGAACAGAAAAAAAACACATTAAATACGATTAAATATATAAAGGTAGAAAAACTGTACAATTTGACCTACGTGAGGTGTTTAATAATATGTCCAAATATTGCAGCAGCAGTCAAGTGGGGAAAGAATACAATTGCAGTCCTGAAATGTACTATGTGCATATGAGCTGCAGCAGTTTAACATGAATATTCTAAACAGACAATCTGTTAAAAAATAGCTCTAACAATAAGCATAATAGACATTTCACAAGCCTAACAAATAACTCAGTTAACATCCCCCAAAGGTCCCTTCTCAGAGTCTTTAGTTCTTTCATTCCTTTCAGATTATTTGACAGTAACTGAAAAGTTGACTTAATGATGAGAGAACGCACTGACGTGGAGAAGGCCAGGAGACTGAGGGTGTGTTTGATTGGTTTTACACCCTACATGTGCATTACCCCGTCAACTAATCACCCAGTAATTTCAGGATAAATTTGTAGCATTTTAAAGCATGTATTAATTTCCTCATGTCTGCCAGAGCAATGTCTTTTATCAAAGTATTCACATTAATGCCTTGCCTTGGCTAAATTTGTAAGCAGTTTACAATAACATGGATATGGACTTAAAATTGAAGTCATGCTACTGATCAGTGGAAAAAAATGGTTTTATGCTCTTAGAAATATAGGGACTGATATGTTGGCATAATTTTTAGATGTGACTACGGCTGGGGGATTAAATTCAAGAACCTTGTTCTATGTAGGATGCAGTTAATCATTATTATGAACATCAAATACAAATTATGGCAATTCTTGAAAGTATCACCCTTGCTTTGGTGTTTAACTTCTCCAAAAGAGCCCTCTTCTGTGGCTCTTTACCTTTCACAGACAACCAAAAAAAACACCTCATATATACGCAACATAGGCACTGCCACGTATACTTACTACTCAACGTGGCGGTTGTGTGACTTATGCGAGAGCAAATAAGTGCAGCACCAAAGAAAAAATAGTGGTGCTGAGTTCAAGGACAGTGGAATGATAGGAAGGGATATAAACCAACCTTATTGTAGATATGTTGCAGAGACTACAATAATCATACTCATGTGATTAAGTCCGTCGGAGGGTTAAGCTTAGTATTTATTAATTGGTCTAGAACTGTTTTTGATATTGACATATGTATTCTTATGTATGTAGTGTATTTTTATAAGCCATATCACCCAACTCTATGTGTAGAGCAGTTGGTAGAGTAACTGTTAGGGAGCTGGCCCTGTAATCAGTCCCAGAACGGAGAAGGTACTCATGAGCAAGGAAACGTCCCAAAGCACTGCTGTCTGGGTGCTGCCAAAACTGCCCACTGCTCTTTCATGGATGGGTCAAATGCTGAGGTCACATTTCGTTGTGGTGCACAGTGTTCTGTGGTGTGTTCGCAATGACAAACGCTCACTTAAATGTAACCGGTCTCTCTCTTACAGGAAGGAGCTGCGCACTGAGGACCTCTGTCTGGAATGGCGAGGTGAATTTGACAAACATTTTTAACATCTATATTTTCTTCCATGCAAACACCAAGCATAACATCATATTACTGTTCCTCCCTTTCACTTTATGCTACAGAACTCCTGCGTGTCTCTCTTGTCGGTGGTAGCAGCTCTATAGATGAAGAAGAAAGAGAGAGTGAAGGCCTGTTAGACTGTGTGTGTTATGGCCTGGGCAACTTCTCCCACTGTGTGTCTGCCCGATATCAGCTGGCCATGTTGCTGCTGCTGCTGGAAACATTGAAGGTGAATCTTGTAGATGAATCGGTGTGCAACTTTGTTACTGACTGATGCAAAAGAAAAACTTGCTTTGCTTAAAAAGTGATTTAAGTGTGTGATTATTTGTCATTGTGAACACACCACAGCTCACGGTGGAGTGAAATGTTACCTCTGCATTTGACCCATCCGTGAAGGAACAGTGGGCAGCTTTTTGGCAGCGCCCTCCGGGGACCATTGGGGACAGTATCTTGAGGCTCATGAGTGCCTCAGTGGCACCTTTACCGGTCTTGGACTGCTTTAGGCCAGTGCCCTAAATGTTACACTACCAACTGTACCTTTTTTTAAAAAAACCTCATATATCATTTCTTAGATTTATGGTTTCCTTGGATCAAAAAATAAATGTTTCCAAATTATCTTTAGATTTTTTTTCTATTATTTATTGATATTTAACGAAGGCGTACTTCCAGACAATTAGCACCGCAGTTATTCTTGAATTATTGCTTATTTCCAAATACAGACGTGTTTCTAACTAGAGCAAATAGTGATTTGTTTTAAAGTTGCATTGCCACAATCTTATGTTTTGCCTGTTACTTTTGTTTCATAAGTGAAGTTAGATAATGAGTAGGGATGCACAATGATGCGGGAAACATCCGATAATTTTTAAGTCATCGGCATTGGACCCATGTTCTGATTTGCCCGATATTTTCAGCCGATATTTGATGACTCATATATTGTATGTTGGAAAGCTAGTGCTTTTGCCAGTCATGTCTAAAGTCCGCGGTGGGATTTTATATATGGCCCACGCCTTCTGTCTTAAAATGTATGGTGTTATTTTGTGCCAAAATTCTGAGCGTGCAGTGGAACGTTTGTGAGCAGACTCTGTTGTTTTTATGTGCTCGACTCATGAAACAAACTCATTACGCATGAAACAACTAGCTAATAATAATAGTATGTAATAGTATGGTCGGTAAGGCGCTCTTATCATACTTTTCTCTCCGGTAGTATGCATCTCATGAAATAGCCATGGTTGTAGCTAAAGGGCTCTATACGCACTAGGTAGTGCACATGGAGTGTACCTATTTGACTTGATACACCACATTGGGTGGGAAGTTACTTTTTCTTAAAATGTCGTGCACTACACTCGAAATGCTCCGCTCTCACTTGACTCTGCTTTCACGCTCGCTTGACTTGGTGCCGAGTTAGAAATGTCAGAACTATGGCAGTACTTTTGTGCCAAAATTCTGAGTGTGCAGTGAAACTTTGGCAAACAAATTACCTCGTGTTTATCTCTGCCTTTTCAACTCTGCCTGCACTCGCGCCCGACTCTGCCTTCCTCATTTGTCAGTATTGGTATTGGCAGATATAAACATGAAAAATATGGGATATCTGCATTGGCCAATAATGCCCTTATTGTGCATCCCTAATAATAAGGAAATATAATTTCACTTTTTGTCATTTTATTGTGGTCCGTTTGTGGTTTCATTCCCCTTTGTAGATTCCAGTTGACCGTTGCAAAATCTACGATCCGGTGTTCACAGTGTCAGAACGTGGCACTCTGACAAAGCTGGGGTTCACGGTGCTGATAGAAAATGAGGTACCACTTCATAGATGTGTCCATGAGTGTAATGTGTGCAGTGAATAGTATTATGTTACTGCTAAACCAAGTGTTTTTACAGTTCTTTTGGTCTTGTTCTGGCAGGAAGGGAAGCGAGAAGTCTTTCGTCCCACACTCTTCTACATGATCCACTGTGGAAAAGCTCTGTACAATAACCTGCTGTGGAGGAACTGGAGTCCTCAGGCCCTCCCGAAGCTCGTTCTTATTGGCAACAGCTTTCTTGGCATTCAGGAGAGGTATGTGGCACTTATTCAAAACATAATTACAGATCCTGCTGTTGTACTTCAGGCCATGACTAAAACATTTATTAACGTGTGCAGCAAGTCACCAGTACGCAATGTAAATTATGGGATTCTGCCCGTCTTTTAGAACCGCAAAATATTTAGCCATATTTTTGAAACTTTTTTCTGTCATGACATTAGGTAAGGTTCGGCGTGGTTAAGAACAAGTGAAAAGTTTCGTTATTGTGTATGGGAAAAAAATGACAATCAGTGTGTAGGTCTGACACAGGTGGCAGTTGGATTTTAATGACACCTCATTTACATGAGCTCTTATCCTTGTCTCCCTGGAGCAACCAGAGGTTAATTTTCTAGCTTAGGGACCCGAAGGTAGCATACTCTCATGAGTTTATTGCTGCGAGAGCCATACTTTTCTGGTCAGTTTTTAATATATTTGTTTACAATATATTTATGTACTTGTGAAATTTCTGACTTTGCCAGAATGCTGGAGAAGGACTTCAAAAGAGACTACAGCTTCATTTCAGACGTATCCTTTAAAATGTGCTTGTCAAATGTTTAGGAAAACAAAAAAACTATTTGATGGTATAAAAGTGCTCACAGTTGGTTAAACCTGTCCAGTAAACTGGAGAAATTACAGTAACAATTGGCAGTAACTGCAGTCAGCGTTAATTCAAGTTCATTTCTGTCGTGTGTACTCAAGGGGTGTTTACTAGAGGTGTGAACCTTCACTTGTCTCACAATTCGATTCATTTATGATTATCATGTCACCAATTTGATTCGTTACAGTATCACATCCCATCAATTTTTCTACATTTTTTCACGCTGCACGTAGATTGGGCATGGATCGCAGATCATGCAGCCCGTCCGTAATCAAAGGGTTTTCATCTGGTTCTGTCCCAGGGACCACCACTTAGGCTGAGCAGTAGTCTGTGTCTGTCCACTGTGTGTGGTAGGGAGATTTTTTTTCCTATTACTTTTTAGATATTTGAATAATCGATTATGGTCTGCCACTGTGTCAGTGCAGAATCGTCCATGTCTGTCTCACGATGCATCGTTTATGGCAGCGTTTCCCAATAGCAGTCTTCGCAGAACACCGTGCTGCACCGCTTCGAGTTGGCCGACCCACAGCACAGCTGATGCTACCGATTAGCTAATTAGCAACGTAGCATCGGCGTGCGGCGGTGCAGGAAATACCGAATCTGTGCAGAGCGGTGTTCGGCGAGGACTGGGATTGGGAAATGCTGGTTTATGGGAGTAATTTGAACACCACGTTTTCTTGTCTAAGAATTTTACAGCAGTTCCTTGACCTTGTTGTGCATTAAGATAATAGGTGCCTGTGTGGAGACCAGCCTGCCCTGTTCACACCGCTTCATGGACGTGTTGAATGACACGGCCATCATCCGTTTCCCACCCGACAAGCTTCACGCGCTCCCAGAATGCATCTGGACTGAGGCTTCAGAACCCCAGTATCAGCACTGTCAGGATCTGGAGATCGTCCAGCGGGAGAGTGGGAGAAGTTAGCGTTGAGGATGTACGTCAGGTATGTCAGTGTGTGTGGGGGGGATTTAACTCACAGTATAAGATTTAGAATATTTATTACACGGGCTCCACTTGTGTGTGTGTTTAAGTCTTAGCCTGTTGTGCTTTGTTCACTTCTTGGAACCTCCCAGCATTCTTGGAACATGTTCAAACACTGTGCTGTGCTTTGAATAAGGGCCCAGAACGAAAGACTGCCAAGGAAATTGTTTTTATTGTAAAAAGCAAGGTGTGTAATGAACAAAACCAAGTACTCGTGTCTACAGATGTGTGTAAAAATGGAATGCTGATTTGTGCCGTTTGGTTTAGTTTGTTGCTCTTGTGATTTCTCAAGTACAGCTACATGGGCAACAATACGATAATTACTGGCAGCAATGAAATTATAAGAATGTATGCATTTAAGCAACAGGACTCTTTGCGGGATAATACTTTCGCTTGTAAAATATGGTGGCAGTTTAGTAAACAGATGTATACATTCATAAAATAAGACAGAACCGTTCAGATCAGTTCTGTAAACAGTTAATCAGCAGCTCCCAATGAGCTCACCTCTAATCTGGCTCTTTAACTGCCATCACATGTAAACAGGGTTTTTTTGTAGAATAAAGTCACTGCTGTGCATACACTAAATTAATGCTTTCTTTATATTTCACCAGTAATCAGTTGTGCATGTAAATGTACTTACTGTTAGCCTAATGTTTAGATTTCAGAACTTCATTGATCTTTGGAACGCCTGCCTGTCATGTCGCGTGGCTCTCAATTCTCTGATACAGTCTCTGTTACAACTTGCTTCTTGATTTCTTTAGTGACTGTGGTTTCTTCTCCATTTTCCAGCGCTGGTTTTGAGCTCTCCTTGGCTACCGCAGACTCAGACTCCGATTGGCTCTTTGGTGAGCTACAGCTGATGCTTTCTGTTTGTTTGGTTGAACTTTCTACCTCTTCACAAGTTGCTGTGCTCGTACTCTCCCCATTCTGCAAGCCGGAGTCGACGCCGTTACAGTTTGACTGATCACGTCTCTCTTCCTCAACATCTGCTTCTTGCTGTTGATTCTCAGCCTTTTCATCAGTCATCTCCTCTGATTCTTTCCCGCCGGACATGGCCTCGGTCTCGGCCTCACTGGGACATTCTGTTTTGGTCTTCTCAACCTCTTCAGCAGCTCTCATCTCCTTTAACTTCTCCTTGAATTCAATCATCTTCATGCTGAATTCAAAAAGAATAGTATTACGGTCAGACAGGTTTGGGTGATGTGACCCACTTGCTCTGGGCCGCATCCTTCTGCTCCTACCCTCAGGTAACCGTAACGTAATTATGACGAGCTTTTATTGTAGCGATTACATAGAAAATGTGTCTAAATGTAAAGAAAAGTCTAAACAATTTAACATTGAAGAGCTTAAAGAAAACCAAGGGAAGAGTTCATTTTTATCCCTTTGATCATGAACGTGTTCCAGTGCTGTGTATATCCTTAAACATCATCTTGATAATATTAATTTTTTAAACATCATCTTTATCTATAATATTAGAGATGCACAATAAGGGAAGTATTGGCCATTGCCAGTATTTGACTTTTTCATGCTTATAACTACCAACACTGCTGCAGATACAGTAAATGAGGAAGGTCGAGGGCGAGTTGAGCACGTAAAAACAAGATATTTTGCACATAGTAATGCCCTAGTTCCGACATTTCTAACACAGTGGCAAGTCAAGCGAACACGAAAGCAGAGTGGAGCGAGGGCACAGCATTACGCGCGTAGTGCACAACATTTAAAGAACGAGTCACTTCCCGCTTTATGTGGTGTACCACAGTCAAATCGGGCACGTTGGACTCCATGTGCACTACCTAGTGTGTAGAGAGCCGTTAAGCTACAACCCTGGCTATTCCCTGAGATGCATACTACCACATAGAAAAGTATGATAAGAGCCTTACCTAACATACTATTAAGTGTGGCAGTAGGCGGCTCAGGACACAGCTCACATTTGGTAAGTGAGGCAAACACGCAATTTAGTTAAACAATCTTTTGCGTGTGCAGGCAGAGTTGAGAGCGCAAAGACGAGATTTTGCTTGCGAACGTTCTACTACGTGCTCAGAATTTTACGGCAGAAGGTGTATAAAAATCCCACCTCGGTCTTTGGATAATTAAAAAACAACAGAGTAGTCAATTATCAGCCGATTCTGAGATGATTCCCATGTTATTGTGCATCTCAATATAATATTAATTAACGTGTTAATAATAAACAAGACACCAGTCAAGTGCACATTAGAATGGCTGTCAAATGATAGACATTAAATGTTTAAATAAACCTTACTGTAAATAACGATACAGCTGTGTATAACTGAAGACCCAGTTTACCTGTATGACGTCTTCAGGATACCGTTGACCAGAGCCAGCTGCTCCAGTGTCGTCTCCGGAGTGGGAGCCAGGTTCTGGAGGAACATGAGCGAGCGCATGAAGAAACTGAACGAGCTACTGCATCGAGAATGTAGTTATGCAAGTAACAGGTTGCTTACCTCAGGAGTGCTGGTGTCCGTGAGCTCTGCCCCGCCCTGACGTAGGGAACGCTCCACACGCACGGCTTGCTGGGTAACGGCGTTCAGGAAGTCAGAGCTGCATTTGGTCTGGGGATGATTCTCTCCACACTGAGATGTACAACAGACATCAAGTCAAGATTGCAGCACATCACATTTGCAGCACTTTTTAAGCTTTAAACCAGTGTTTATGACGTCTGGGGTACAGGCAGTAGGCTTCTAACTTTACAGTTTGTTACTTGTAAGGATGTTAAGTGGACTTTATGAGCATCACTTTATTTACTGGATTGTCTTGTGGTTTCTGATCGCTACCTTACATACGATGCGTTGTCACAACTCGCCGCAGCTGAAATAACAACCTGAACCCCACACATAGTTCAAACGTTGCATGCGTCTCACCTGGCTCTGGAAGATGTTATGTGCCTCTTTCTCTTGGGTCATGGCTCCTCTGTAATCGCCGGTCACACACATCCTCTGAGCCAGGAGGTGGTGACTAGTAAAAAAATAAATAAAATAAATAAATTCAGACTCATGCTTAAGGTAGTGAACTTGGAGTGTGAAGTAAGCACACTAGGGGTGTTTTCACACTTGGTCCATTTCACTCAGATCAGTTAGTCAGCATTTTTTGCAAACACGTCAAATGAACTCAGACCCATCGGAAACGAACCGAACTGAGACCAAAAATTTTTTAAAAATCAATACAATTGGGACGACATCGGGAGGTGGTCTCAGTCCGGTTCGCTTCAAGTCCGCGACACGTTCCGTTTAACTCGCACCTTATGAACACAAAGCGCTCCGGGTTTGCTTTGACAGTTTTTGTTCAAAGTAAAAACTACCCAGAATGCAAAGCAGTAAAGGTCTGAGAGCTCCATAAGAATGAGGTATGAACAGAAAAAGGACTGAGGCCCCATCTGAGCTGAAGTGGAGCAGAAAAATAACTGAGTCCCCTTTCAAATGAACTCACAGTGTGGACATCAAAAGAACCACGTTCCCTTTCTGTTGGTCCACTTCTAGAGGACCGAGTTCGGTTCCTTTAAAGAGGACTGTATGTGAAAACACCCTAAGTTTTGATCTTACTTTAGGGCGGTCGTCGGGTCCATGGCGCCTCTGAAGGAGATGTTGAGTTTCAGTGCATTCTGAAGATACTGCAAGGACGGTTCCCCCTGAAGCACTAAACCCAGAGAACTCTGAAATGACGCAAAACAACGATGTGAAGGTCACAAATTCATAGAGTGGAGTGCTATAATGCAAAACAATGTCCAGTCATGGTTAGGGGAGTTGAAATGAATCACATAATCGATGCACTGCGATGCAGACGTGGACGATTCATTGACAGAACCTAATCGATTATATCGGGGGCGGGTCTGTTCAACCCGCGCTCTGCGGCAGCATTGCAGGTGTAAACCAGTTTTACTGCTAAAATCACTTGTTTAAAATTATTTCATTATATTTATTTTTCAAAACATTTCCAGATGACTTGCCATCTTTATTAATAATGTATTAAATGCAAATATCTAAAAAAGTAACAGGAAAAAAGCTCAAATCTTCACTGATACATTAGCAAAATTAAATGTGATGGGAAATTGTTACTAAACTGTGTAGCTTTTTACATGTTTCAACACTAAACTGAACCATAATGATTTACTGAAATTTAATTGACTTGTCAAGATAAAATATGACCATATTCCCCCAAGATGAATCACTTCAATCTGCTAAATTAGAACTGAAAAATGTTAGAAAAACCTAAACAGTGCTATTAGTAACAGATCTGAGCTTTTCTAGTAGTACAGTAGATAATTTTGTCCAAGTGTCTTACTCACATCCAGCACTGCTGCGTAAGGATGATCCTCCCCATGTACAGTCAGCAGCAGCAGTTTCGCTCGGTACAGGCAACGCAAAGCCAAGGCCGTCTCTCCTCCAGCAGACATGTACACAGCCAGCGATGCCTAGAGAGAAGTCACACGAGGACACGCATTCATTAACGCGCATTAATCTAATAAATGATGAAGTTTGAATTGATTCCGTGTCTGGCTGCATAACGTACGTATTGTTGAATAGTGTTTGGATGGTCAAAGCCCAGCACCCTTTCACTGATCACCACGACCCTCAGCTGCACACTACGGGCCTTAAAAGAGAGACAGAGTTCATTAGTGATTGTGTGTAAAACCGGAGACTAATCGGAGTTAGAAAAAGCGGTACACACTTCTGCCGGCCGGCCCTGTAGATAGGCCACTCTGGCCAGCAGACTGAGGCAGTGGCAGGCTTCAGGATGCAGGTCATCGCAGACGCGGCCAAACAGATACGCTGCTTCTTTCAGCTGCTCGTATGCCTGCTCCAGTAACCCTGCACAACATCATCAACATCATCATCATCATCCGCCTCCTCAGTATTTCATCTGCAAACACTAACAACACTGCTCAAAAATAAAAGCTTTTAACGCTGACGAACGCCCACCCTTCTGGAGACTGTTCTGGGCCGCACGCAACGCTCGTGAAGCGTCGGTCGTTGCCATGTTGATGTGTTTGACCACTGGCAGAATGTTGAGCACATCGTCTGGAGATATGGGGGCCTTGTTCCGGTTGTCCAGGACGTAGTCCCTGAGCCGGAGCTACGTCACACACACACACAAAAGTAGCAGTGATGCTCGCTGCACAACCGTGATGACTGAAGGCAGAAATCCCAGCATGGCACATCAGGACTCATCCTACCTGTATCCCAGCCTTGAGGCACATCTCTCGTAACAAGGAAATCTTCTGGAGTCCGTACTGCTCAACCAGGTGGTCAATGTTCGACCTGCAGATTACACACAGAATTAATCTGAACTTCTATCCATGATATACGTACAAAAGATATCCATAACAGAGGCAGTCCCAGCTTCACTGGGAGGGGGTGTGACCTATTAGATGTACACTGTTAAATGACCTCTTATTGATTAATATTGATTATTGATAATAGTGATTAATATTTCACTTGCATTGATTTAACAGATTATATTATGTATGTTATTCAAAGAATGTAACACAAAATTAAAACATGACTTTTATATTTCATTTATCCTTTGGATTTTTAAAAAAAAAGTGAACTAAATGTAAAGTCACAGCCACAAATACATCACAAGCACCATTAATGAACAGGGCGCCAGTGTGACCGAAATTCAAACCAGTGCGACTATTTTCTCCTTGGTCACACTGGTGCACCTAACATTTCGCATAGGGCTGTCAACCGGTAGAAATAAATTAATTCAATGAGATAAAATATCCCTCAATCTAAAGCCAGCGAGCTGCAGCGTGCACGCACGACCGAGAGAGAGAGCGAGACGGAACCAATCAAAGGCGGTCCTCAAAGGGAAAGGGTGGTGCTTGCTTCTCATTGGAATCCTTGGATTCGTGTGCAATGCTTTGTGGGTTTGGAATTGCCATGTCTAAAAGCGAGTAAAGATGAACAGGGGAATCGACAGTCTTATTTTTTAATATATATTTGGTGCACCTAAACGAAAAACATTAGCAACCAAGCCAAAAAGTTAGTCTGGAACTCTGCTTAAGCACACTGATTTTACCAGTTTTAAAAAATGATGCCATGCAATTATATTAGGGTTTGACATTTTATAGTGTATACAGTTCATATCTCTTTGTGATTTTAAAATAAGGTCGTCCTCAGACTACTACTGTTCTTCTGATGTACACTGCTGGGCAAAAAAAATGAGGTAAACAGAGTTTACTGCATGTTGTATGATTATTTTTCTTTACCAAATCCAGGTGAAATAAGTTTCACAATATTGAATGCATTGTCTGTAGCCGGTGTACAGTTAAGTAGGGGACGGCTTTTCCCTTGGTCGTCTTTATAAAACTCATTGGGACGGTTTCCCAGACAGGGATTAAGACTAGTTCTGAATTATATTTCTTTTTCAATGGAAAATCTCCATTCAAAACACTCTGTAATCCAAGACTAGTCTTAATCTCTTTCTGGGAAACCGCCCCATTAAGTGTGGCCTAGATGTGGGCCAACGTGGAACTTAACTGGACACTAATTAATTAGAGGTTAATGACTAGAGACTGCCTGCTCTCATCAGCCACTCCATACCAAAATGTGGGCTAAATGTTGTTACAATGTTGTTTTCTGCTTGTTGCACTTGTGTTTGTTTTAATAAAAAAAGTACGTCTAGAAACTGTGGTAAACTCAGTTTGCCTCATTTTTTTGCCCAGCGGTGTAGTGTTTCAAATAACTAAACAAAAATTGGTTTATACTGGATTTTTCCCCAAAACTGCCTCAGACTATCTCTATATTTCCCATCTAAACGTGCCCATCCAAAACGAAGGCGCAGACTTAAATTCAGACTAAATGTTGTGAAGGCGAGTGCTCTCACCCAAGTCCTTGTTTAACACCGTAAGTGTCGAGAGCGTCCTGACATACGAGGCTCCACAGTTCATTCCCACTGAGAGCGCTCCAGGCAATGTGGTCGGCAGCCCCGCCCCCTTTGTGACCACGCCTCCTGGAGCGCTTTTTAGACTCCTCCCCGTTAGAGGCGGGGCTAAAGTGAGGCACCAGGAGGCAGCAGAGGAAGTGGCCGGCAGCTGCTGAGAGGCTGGACACCTCCACTCCCTTGAGGAAATGAAAAAGAAACATTAAAATGTTAAGATGTGTGTTCTGTCGACATTCATGTATAAAACAGTCAATAATAATTAGACGTATAAATAATGAAAATGCTTATTATGTTTTAAATGCCACAGGCTTAAGTTAGCAAATATTAAAACTAGGAACTAGGGCTGGACGATTTTTCTCCATGTGAATTGAGATCATGCTTCTAAAGTTTAAAAAAAAAAAAAAAAAACAATACACCCAGCTCTTATAAAAAAAAAAAAGGTATTTTTCTTATTTTAGACCCTTAATAGTAAATAACTTAAAATCTGCTGAACATAAATAATAGAACTTTAATACATAAAAACAATTTTTAAAAATTATTTAATGTATTAGAGTTCATTTTGCATTACTAGGGTTTTATGCCGGTTGGGTGCTAAAAAGCGCCGAGTGTGAACCGCCATAAATTACAAATGAGACTGTATACATGTGAATCGAGACTGTGAATCGACATTCGATTAATCGTGCGGCGCTACTAGGAACGTTTTTCTAGAAACCATACCGTACCTGTATGTAGCCATTGAAGATCCTTTGAGCACATCGGACGACGATCTCACCATAGGCCAGTCTCTGGCAGAGAGGAGCGAGAAAGACGAGAATGAGGTCTCTCTCCGTAGAGACACACGGTTTGTATGCACTGACAGATTACAGAACCCCAAAAAAAGTACCGTGATGTGCCTGAGTTTCTCCTTGTGTTCTGACTGGCTGATGGAGGATATCAGCTGACCTAAGTAACGGAGGTTTATGCCCCTCTGATGAAGGCCTTGCCGTAGCGTGGCACCGTCTATGGGCATCTCTGTGCCTTGGAGACAGTCGTCCATCTAACAATTTCAACCAAACAACGTTGTTAATTCTCACTAGTGTACAAGGCACCATACGATTAGAAGAAAAACATTATAAAAGGCACCTACAAATGACGGTATCTGGTCATTGATGATAAACGTGGCTGCTTCTTTTAGTAACCTCTCCTGTAAGGAAACGGCAGCACTGTCTGAGCTTGGATACTGCACGCCTGCGTAGGGTAAAAGCAAAATTAATGTATTTCGTAAATGATTCGTAAGTTTGCAGTTGATTGTATACATAAGAGTGCTTTTGTAAAGGTTCAGTTTAGTTTTATTTCTACATTGTGATGGGTTGCTTGCCTGGAGAAAAGATGTTGGGGTTGAAACGCATCTCAAAGATGATGTCACTGACGGAGCCGACATCTTTACAGGCACCTCGCACTGCTTCTGTGCCCCGGGAATCACCTGTTTTGCCCATTTGGTGAGTACGTCTCGTTTGCTTCCATGTTTCCAATTATTACTTATTGAACTAACACACTAAAGACAGCAGCATCATTTTACTTCCTTACCAGCTTTTATACACTCTTCCACTCCTCCACTCTCTTCCATTCGTGCTCGAACGCGTTGTGTGAACTGAGTGTGCCTGAAACAAAGGAACCAGGAGAAATATAGAACACGCCGTCTCCAAAAAGCCATAAAAACAAAACAATTTAAAAAAAAAAAAAACAGAGACACTAGGGTTGCGACAACACAGTGAACTCCAGATTCGGTATAATAGACTATTCAGGGCTCACAGATCAGCGCACTCACTGTGTATTAGAAGTCGACCGATATATTGGTTTCTCAGGGCCGATATCGATACCGATTATTGCTAGTTAACATGGCTGATAACCAATGTTTGCAACCGATGTGCAAAAACAGAAAGTCAAAATTTAGAATTTTACAAACACCAAGCTCAGCTGAAACTCATATGCGCTCATATGTGAGTGTGGTGTGAGTGACAACAAGGCTTCAGCATCGACTGGCTACTACTCGTGTGACATATAGCCAATCAGAGACTGTTGTGGGCAGGACATTACATAAAGCAGCGAGTTGAGAGCTAACGGCACAGAGAGAAGAGATGGCGGTGGAGCCACAGTAGCGCTCCTTGTAATTACTTAATATCGGTGATGGTCAAAATTAAACACCGATACCGATAATCGGTAAAATGACCAATATCGCCCCCCACGATAATCGGCCCAGCCGACAATCAGTCGACCCTTACTGGGTATTCAACAAAGAAAGACAGTAAACTGAGCCTCAGGCTTCCCATTTACTCCTGGTCAAGCAACATACTTTTACAGAAAGCAGTTTTCAAATAATTTCTTTATTAGAATTTTTTTAATGCAAGTGCAAAAGTTTCATTGTGTGCTCTAAATTGCAACTCCCATGTAATGCAGATTTTAGATTCGCAAAATTTTGGGCCATGCAACATTAGTATAGCACTTACTTGTGTTGGATGAAAGCCTTGACCAGCTCTGGCCGAAGGCGACACAGACCGTGGGGGTAACGTCTAGGAACACCACCCTCTTCTCTTTCCTCCTCGCCCTCTCCGATGTGGAAGTTGGCGTCTGCCGGCATGGTGCGGAACACGTCCACTACGTAATAGCGCCTGTCTGCGCCCAGCAGCCCTTGGGCGTCTGTGGAAGTGAACAGAGGCACCTGGTGGCCATTCGGCCCCAGGACCGAGTGCCTCTGCAGGGCAAGGGCCTTCGCGGATTGAGCCAGCAGCTCCAAGAGTTTCCTCCTCGCTGGGTTTTCCAAAGGCCCAGCGCTGAAGCCATAGAGGAGACCCCTGGAGACCCCAGCGGGCTGGTCGGGGCCCTGCAGGCCGGGGGCCAGGCCCTGGGCGGAAATCCGGACGCCTCTGTAGTCGGCCACAGCGGTTGGGAGCGTGTGGAGAGCTTGCAGATCTCCCTCTAGATCGCTATAGGCCTGGATGGCTCTCAATTCTAGTCGTTGAGCAGCCCTGCGACCCCGTTCGCCCCCCAACCACTCGGCCCCTGGCCCACCCATGCTCATGAACAAACCGCCCCACAGGAAGGCAGGGTCCTCGCTGCAGCTATTGATGGGATCAACAAAGCCGTCGATCACTTTTTCGGCTGCCTGGGCTACGGCCCACACAAAGGCACTGTTCACCTAGGGGAAAGAAGACTCGGGCTCATGAATCTGAATATACACATTCATACACACGCAGACACGCTACAGAGCTGTGTAATTAAAAAAAAATCCTATATCTATTATTAGACTGAATGACAATACACGCTTATCTTTTGGGATTTTTAAAAAAAGTTGTAAAAAATGTTCGATGTTAAGTCAAAATATATCACAAGCACTATTCATTGGTAGCGCAACAGTTAGGGAGTTCGCCCCATGATCATAAGGCAAGGTACCGTCCCCAAGCACTGCTCCCCGGGTGCTGCCACAACACTGCTCCTTGACGGATGGGTTAAATGGGTCACATTTCGTCGCGATGCACCGTGAGGTATTGCCGTGGTGTGTTCACAATTACAAAAAAAAAAATCTTTCCCTCATTTCCCTTACTCATTTACCAGATGTACAGTATGTTTGTTACCGCTTCTCATTTCATCAGATGGTGGCCTGTGAGATGGAACATCATGTAAGCACTTATCTAGTTCTTAATATTCTCTTTCATGCACTGGTGTAATACTGATTTTGGTGGATCTTGTTAAGGCTGCAACCATGTTAAATCATGACTATACACTGCACCATGGGATTTATTTAGTGACAGTTTAAAAAACCTGAATTAGTCTAATGCAACTTAAATGCAGACCAGTAATAAAAGAAAATCATGAGAGCTGGCCAAATCATCCATCAGTGTGCAATTATTTTATGATTTAACATTCACAGACTACTATTTTTTTATAATGTGCTAAGTTTCAAATTAATTATATATTTAAAAATAACTATACAGTATTTCTGTGAATGTAAATAAAAATATTACTAATATCCCATTCA
This sequence comes from Distichodus sexfasciatus, assembly GCA_032718565.1. Classification (NCBI taxonomy): domain Eukaryota; kingdom Metazoa; phylum Chordata; class Actinopteri; order Characiformes; family Distichodontidae; genus Distichodus; species Distichodus sexfasciatus. The sequence goes on along the minus strand of JAVGVS010000464.1, from coordinate 20,449 downwards.
TGGAAATTGTTCTTAACTGATTTATCATCATCCTCAAGAAACTAAGGCTGCGTTCACACTGCCAGCCACATCGTTCAATTCCGATGTTTTGCTCAGATAGGATTTGTCTATCTTGACGGTTCACATTCATAACTACAAGTGACCTGTATCTGACCGTAACGTGAACGCATCAGTCCTCCGAAACGTCACGCATGCGCACATTGATACGTTTTTACACCAACAACAAAAAACTGTGGGACGACTCATGGCATTAAAAATGGAGGCGTTAGTAGCTCACGCATGTATCGCACTTTGCTCTGGAGGACGACAAACAGTGAATCAGCTGTACATGAGCAGGTCGAAAAGGAGAAAAAAGATCAATTAAATCCCCAACTTCTCCATCCTTCCACTGACTGTTATCGCAGCTCTCCTCCATTTTTACCTTCCCGCGCTGCCGGCGCAGGCTGATGATGTTAGTGCATGCGTATAAGCAAAAAGCCACATGAAGTCCGATCTGAGCGTTCACATTCAGGTCGCATGGCCGCAAATCGGATACGTATGAGATTTAGTTCCACATATGAAAGTGACACAAATCTGATTTGAAAAGATCAGATTTGCGTGTCCACACAGCCCTGAAAAAATCAGATCTGTGTCACATTAGGGCAAAAAATCCAATTTGAGTCGCTTCAGCATGGCAGTGTGAACGTAGCCTAACATAGCACAACTACAGATTCTATAAACAGTTAGCAAAAGTTAGCAGAAGTTAGTGACACGTGTTCAGTCAAACTCAACCATAACTCGCATGTCATTTCCAGTCAGCCCTCGTGCATTCACAGATCCGCGAAAATTTCATTGGAACCAAAATGCATCCATGATTTTTTTGCACATCTGCGAAATCCTCAAAAAGCCCTACAGAAGTGTTTGTATAATTTTCGTAGTAATTTATAATTTTTGCTTTTACAATTAACACTTTTACGTGTAAAACTGCTAAGAAAAATTCATTTAATGAAGATTCTACTGTGTTTTTGGGCGCTCAGTCAACTGTATTGGTGTTCATTTTGCTTTTCTTCTGTCTCAGTAGGGTTTTATGCTGGTTGGGTGCTAAAAAGCGCATTACCGCCGAGTTCAAGACAGTTCAAGTTCAAGACATACAGTATAAAACAGTTAAGAATTCCTTAAAAAAACGTGGCGTTCTTATGGAAAAGTTCCTTTTTGTGTACATACTGTACTGTACCTTTACAAGATACGAATCCCATTCGCAAAGTTTACTCCCTTTGGAACGCTAATGGTTACATAAATGTTAGATAATAGTTAATTTACTATTTTGTAATAGTAAATACAGGTTAACGTAAATTCAACACATATACATTTCTTTCAGAGGTGGACAGTAACTAAGTACACTTACTTGAGTACTGTACTTAAGTAGGGTTTTTGAGTATCTGTACTTCACTTGAGTAGCATTTTATTTGGAAACTTCTGACTTCCACTTCACTACATTTTAAAGACAAATACTGTACTTTTTACTTCACTACATTTCTATCAAGGTTCTAGTTACTCGTTACTTTCAAACCTGTGTATGAAGTGGATGTTATTCCCCCTTTTCTAACAGGTGTTGGGTTGTTTGGCAGGTGACAGTTTGTCAGTAATCAGTAGGGATACGTCACGCCTGTAGACTGGAATTATAAAACCAAGTTCAGACAGTTCTGCTGTTTTCTGTCTTGATTAAAACATTGTTGCTGTTGGAAAGTCATGAAGCTAGAGGTGTAGAGCTGGGTTTTAAGCAGGTTGGAATGTTGATTTTATTTTGTGAGCCGTATTTACAGCTACTGCACTGTCCTCCTGATTAACATACACGTATGTGTGTGAACACACTGCCAGAGCTGTGTCAGAACACTAGCGTGCTGTTTTGTGGGGGTGTGTAGTCTTACAATCAATTAATAAAATAAACTAATGCCTGGTTTTCTTTATCAGTTCAGGTTGTGTTTCATTCTGTAACATTCTACCAGTTCCTTATTCTACAGCGTCTACAAGCTAGTCAGAGGCATTAGGTATTACAAGTGTTGTGGTGATAATGCAACAATGTTGTTAAAGAAGATGTACTTTTAATACTTAAGTATTTTTTAAAACAAGTACTTCAGTACTTTAACTTAAGTAAAAAATTGACTGTACGACTTTCACTTGTATTGGAGTAACATTTGACTAGTGGTATCTGTACTTTCACTTAAGTAATGAAGTTAGCTACTTTGCCCACCTCTGATTTCTTGAAAGGTGCTAGAACACTGGAAGGGTTGGAAGTAGCCAATCACACAGCATGATTACCACGCTTTAATTTTTAACTGGTTTATACTGTATGTCTTGAACTGTCTTGAACTGGGCGGTAATGCGCTTTTTAACACCCAACCGGCATAACACCCTACTGAGACAGTAGAAAAGCAAAATGAACACCGGTTTAGTTGCCCAAAAACACAGTAGAATCTTCATTAACTAATTTTTTCTTAGCAATTTTACACTTAAAAGCATGAAAACTTGCACGTGCCTGAAACCGCGGTTCGTCTTCCCGCGTCTCAGTTCAACACGCGCGTGTGATAACTATCTTCAGTGCATGACTGGGCCATATTTTGGGTTTAAACTACAGAAATAAGCGCATATTACCATTTTTAGTAACTCTACCAAACGTCCACGAATCCTCCTCATTCGCGACAGGTTCTGGAACCTAACCTCGTGAACGTCCGAGGTCTGACTGTATTACAAACATAGGTTATCAAAGCGAACTGAGTCACTTTCGTCACAGAACAACTACGGTCTCGGGTTAGTCCCGGTCGCGGCAGCAACGCCGAGTTTTACCGTGTACAGCGCGGCTACGCTCAGACGCCTCCCTCCTGGTCGCTGCGTGTAGACCGTGCTTAAATAGTACGACAATGGCTTTGGTAGTTCGTGGTTTGTGTTTTACTACGTTTTACTAGTATAACAAACACTCTAAACTTGCTTTGCGTACTGAAGTTTACGACACTGTTGTAGAAGATGTAAGATTTGAAGCGCTTCCGTGCACGTGCGCATAGTTAGTGGGGGCGGAGTCATGCGCGTGCGTGAATTGGTATTCGCGCGCAAATACCTCATAATTTAATGTAACGTGAGGCATTATGGCAAACACGCCTTTGTTTTAACCGAATGTCGTGTAAACGTGATTTTAAAAAATAAACGTATAACAAAATGCGTTGATAAAAATATCCGCATACGTGTAAACAGGCCGTAAGCCTAGTTCAGGCATTATGCTGAGCCCAAAATATCACAATATAAAAATAAACAATAATAACTGTAATAATCTTAAATCGTCCTTTCAGTTTACAGTTCATTTTCCACGTTTCTTTGACAAGCCGTATATTTTGTTGTGATTTAATAAAACCCAGAATTAGTTCATTTTTTTAATTCACCCATTATATAAAATCACATAAATCAGGTGTTTTCAACTGGTGGTCCGGGGCGGCATTGCAGGTCCATGACATGCAACCCAGTTTCACTACTGAAACTCTCTTTTTTCCCCCCAAATTATTTTATTTATTTTTCAAAACATTTCCAGATGTTTTGATAGTCTTTATGAATGATGAATTTAATACCAACATCTAAACATTTACAGAAATAGAAATACTCCCCACCCACACAAACGAGCAGACTACTGCTTAGTCTGAATGGTGGTCCCTGGGAAAGAACCAGCTGAACCTGACAAACATACATGGATGGATGGATGGATGGAGATGATCAGTGAGGGAAAATTCAGATCATCCAAAATTCCTGTGTTTACTAATATTTAATCGGGAATATTCAGGCAAAACAAGCAGGCATAAATAGATAAAATAATAAACATTTCTGAATGGTGTGTAGGCATTCAAAGTGTGCAAACCTGCAGTAAGGCCTTTTCTCTTTGGAGTCTCTCTTCTAAAGTGTTTTGTGGTAGATCTCTGGCTGCCTGCAGTTCCTCATTCCAATCTGGAGCCTGTAGACACGCAGACCAAAACATCTCAGAAATGCAGAGTTGGACTGAGCTGAAATGTCAACATACACTGGATTAACTAGTCATAGTGTCTTTTAGAGAGACTGGAAATCAGAAAGATAAAAGAGTGTATACCTGTGCGGTAAGGCCTTGCTCCAGGCCCAGTCTACAGCTGTAGTTTGCTTTGTGTGAGTGAAAGCTGGAGCCTCCCAGCCAGCTTAGAGTACGGTACGGAGTGGGCATGGACTCTTCAGTGGGTAGAGTGGGCCTGAGGTTTAAGAAAAAGACACAAACACATTTATAGTCCTTCACCGTTTTGAGGAAACTCATTACTCGTGTGCATTCGTGTGGTTTACCTATGCCGGAGTTTGCTAAAGCTGTGCTTAAACTGTGGACTGATTTGAGACAACAAGTCAGTCAGGCAGTGGCACACCGGACTTGATGGGGCAGGACGAGGGTCAAACACATCCAAAGAGGACCTGAAATATGAAAGAGACAGAGAGATGGAGTCAGAGTGCCTCATGTAACTGATCTAGTCTCCCCACCAAGTGCATGTATGATGTTCTCGCCTGTTTAGGTAAAATCCTCGTGGGGAGGAAGTGATGTCACAGTGCTTCCCCTCCAGTGTTTGGACACTAATGTACAGGTAGTCACCCTGCATCTTTCTGGAACCAGGGGGAGGGTTCCAACAGCTGAGTGACAGGTCCAGCAGGCAGGAAGGAACCTTAAGAGAAAATAAAAATCTTTAAGGGCCCATCCAAACTCTAAACTTCAAAGTTAAAGCCTAAGGGCAAGTATATATACTACACACATTGCAGTTTTGGTGCTAATGTATAAAAGCTGTGCAATTAATTTAAAATTAATCAAAACCATCATTCTGAACCTATAACTGACATAATGTTGGTTCATGTCCATGTTGGTTCATTCGACTGTTTTGGAAATTCTGTTAACTGCTTCTCCAGTGTGTGTGTTCATGTTCTGCCCCCCCTTAAAAATGTACTACCACATAAGTTGTCATGTGATTTTGCCCTGTCCGGTCTGGAAGTGTTTCCCTCAGTAATTTAATAAAGATATGCACTCTTTCATTAGAACAAATATCTAACAGCATATTTACAGTAGGGGTTTTCAAATTAATCACATAATCAGTGCACGTGGACGATTCTGAATTGTGAGACCAGTGAAAAGACCAAAACAAAATAATTGTAAATTAATTGTAAAATGTTCAATTAATCAAAACATTGATTAGGGTCATATCGGCCAGCACTATAATGTAGTACTGTTGCGTGTTTGTGTCCCTGTACCTCAGTGTATAGGCAGCTGGGCAGCAGGGTGGCCAGAGGGGGGCGCTCTGTTGCCCCGGGCAGGATGTAGTCAGGAGGTGGAGGAGTTTCGGACTGCTGGTCAGCCTTATTGTTAGATCTTTTGCTCTTTGAGGAATGACTAGCATGTTGGGTCTCTAAAAAGCAAGTGCAAATGCGTCAATAAAAGGTTAGAAAGATGGGATGTGATACAAAATATGACAATGACTTCACACAGATACACACGCCCTCTCTTACCAGGTGTGTGTGTAAGTGTGTTGAGTAGGCTGGGTGATCTGCCCTCCCGCAGGGCGTCCTGGGGGCCGGCAGCTCTCAGGAGCTCCTGAACATGGGCCAGATGAGCTCGGGCTGACCGTGGAGAATACGGCTCTGTAACCCAGACGTGCACATGAAAACACAAACTGTATGTTCGGGTTAGGTTAGTGTTCTAGGGTTAGGGTTAATGAGTGTTCATTACTGTCTAATGCCTGTCAGAGTTACTATAACTAATAGATGTACATGTCATGAACAATGCAACGTTTTTAACCGCTTGAGTTGTTTATTTTTTAACCAGATGAATATTTAGCGTCAAAACTTATTTTCAGCTCTTAAAAATTACCTCGGTGACCTCATAGCTGGTTACGGCCATGCTTCCAGAGCGCTTCTCTCAGTGCTTACTGTTGCTAAGTTACGAAAAGCGGCGTCAGGCACTTCCGCGCTCGTTCCTACTTCATGTAAACATTGTAATGTATTCCTTTGAGCTTGGTAGTTAAGCCAACATAAATAAGATTATCTGTTCTTGACTGTGCGAGTGCGTTCTTGACTGTGTATGTCCCGCCCCTTCCTCGATTTTGATTGGCTATCAAGAGAGAAGAGACATTGACGAGTCTAGCACTGTTCTAATAGTTCTAATAACGGATTTCAACATGAAGCGGTCTGAATGCTGCGGTTCAAAAATAACGTCTCCACCTGCATCTGCAGTTTTTCCCCACCGAAGGCGCTTAGCGCTCTGAACGCTGAAGCTTTGCCACAGTCACATAAGAAGCTGTGCAGCCCTAAACTGCAGTTGTGTGTACAGTAGTGGCCTCACGTGTGTGCTGCTGGTGTAAGTTTATTTTCGTTCCGTGCGAGCTGAGCCACTCAGTTTAAGGTACCGGCTACCGACGTAATAAGCGTTTTTAAAGAATGTTATCATAAACATGGTGTAGAGGAGCTTCTACGATTAATTAACTGTTACGTTTTAAATCACAGTTCATTGTAAAATTCGTGTAGTACCGCTTTAGTACTATAAATCTTCCATTCATCCGATGAGTAAACTGTTCCCTCCTAGTGGATCGAGATTCCCACACTCATCAACCCGAGTGACTGCGTATGAAATATGGCAGGCTTAAACCTGTCTGACTACCACTGTTTTCGCTTATTCGATTAACATACATGCCAGAAGTTGCAAAACCTGATTAGCAAAACTCACATACTATTCACTTTCCTCTAATACTGTCAACAATACACCAGAAAATTATGGCTCTTTTAACGATGCATTCATTATATGATTTTGACTATTTGGCAAAAAGGCTCAAACCAGAAGTCCTTTACATTTAAGGTTGATATTCTGACCCATGCAGCTCGATCAAAAACTAAAATCTGAACTAAGGCCATGGCCAGTCAGTACTGGGAAACAACGGCACACTTATTCCAAAACAATGAGGTACAAAACCTACCAGAACTGCATACATTGCTACGGAAGGGGTACTTATTTATCTTTAAAAGACACCAACACAAAATTAAATAAGATTATTGCTTTTCCTTCAAGTATGAATATAAATATTCTGAATCCAAGACATACAAAGGGGCCAAATATTACATTTTGCCACTTTTTTGGTCAAAAAAACTAAATTTATTCCATCCATCACAATAAAATAATGAAAGACAATAACAAATAAGTCAGTTTTTCTGCAAATGACAGAACAAAGGAACGTACCTTCTACTAATCGAAGGGTAACACCGGTTTTAAACCCCTTGATGCTCTGGAGTTCAGCAAAGGGGTCAAGGTTCACACCTGACAGGGCAAGAGCAAGGGATGTGCGTGGGGCCACCTCTTCTCTTCCTAAAATGGTCATTATAGCATCCTGGACCAGCCAGAAGCCATTAACCTGAACGTAAGATACCGATGTGTTAGATGGTTTTCATTCATTCATTCATTATCCGAACCGCTTAATCCCAACTAGGGTCATGGAGACCAGAGCCAATCACGGAACTACGGGCACAAGGCAGAGACAAACCCGGAGCGGGTGTTTAACACACCAGCGTTTAACCAATCAACTCATAAGGTATGCTTTTAGATGGTTTTATGCTAATCATTTCTTACTCTCTCACAGACATGTCGAGTCTCACCTGCAACTCAAACGAGTCGACTCCCGCCCCTTGAACCTTCACTGAAAATGACCCATCTTCTTCCTTCCCGGCTCTCTTCCCATTGGCTGGATTAGAGGCATCTGTAGAGTGAAATGACAGATTTGACTATGCACCTCACTGTGAGGAGGAATGTGCCTCCAGCTGTCAGAAATTACACAAGACCCTTAAAGGGCTTGAAGAAGTCAGCAATGTGCCTTACAGTCAATGTCTGTCATAGATGATGGGTGAGCTTAAGTAGCTCTTACTATTTTTACCTCTGGCAAAATAGATGCATTAGTGATATCTTTTTTGCTCAAAGGCTCGCTTAATATTTGCTCAGCATAAATTGAGTCTCTAGGAAAATCAAGACACAGCTTGATTCTGCGGGAGCTTGTCCAGACACAAACTGCCTCCAAGAAAAAAAAAAGAAAATGTCACTTAAGTAGGTTTCTATAGACATCCTAGGATGTGTTCAATGGATCTTTTAGCCCCTCCGGTGTTATGGGTACAATTGTGGTGGAAGGTTTCATAAGATTGGACTCTGATCAAAGGCCTGGTGCTATAAACAGGCAGAATAATTCAAACACATCTGAGGATTAGCTGGTAGATCAGATAAGGAGGAGGTGGAAGAAGGAAGGCCTTAATTTCTCTACAAAGAGACTTCTCTGCTGGAGCTGGAGCTATTCTAAAGGCCTGACATGATGGCGGCCTGTTCTTGGCTGCACACCAAGAGGTGTTCGGAGGTCTTAGGACCAAATTGTTGCCGTTGGCTACCTCCTGCATTATCACCAACTGTGGCTTTAGGCAGGCCAATTAACCACTTAAAGAGACAGTTAAAGAGACAATAATTACTAAAACCACTAATCATGTAAATATGTATAATTTCACCTTTTTTGAAGCTGATTTTGTCCCCAAGTAATCTGTAGTTTATGATGGCGAAGGGTAGGTGTGTTCGAGCGAGTAAACTGTAGTTTATGATAGTGAAGGGTAGGTGTGTTCGAGCGAGTAAACTGTAGTTTATGACAGTGAAGGGTAGCTGCACTGGGACCAACGCTTCTGTTAATAAGAGAAATGCCCTGAGGTTGATTACACTGGCCTCACGCCAGGACAGAACGAGTTCATTGTCAGTGTACAGCAGATGTGTACAGTGTGTGGAAAAGAACACAAATGCTGGCTTCATTAGGAAGTATTTATGGGCCATTCTGTAGTGCATAAGCCTTCCAAACACTATGTGTGTAACTTCGAAGAGATCTTCACAAACTTCTCAGATCTGCACCGACAGCTTTAGTTAAACTAAATAACTTTACTGGAACGGCATTCTAAAATGAAAGTTCGGACGTTTTCCACCAAAGTTTATCTGAAAACACGCCAGTGACTTTTTCACGCGGCTACTTTTCACCTTTACCACGCACGCACGCACGCACGCACTCACGCACTCACACGCACAGTCCACGCGCGCGCAGAGAGAGAGAGAGAGAGAAAGTGGGAAAGTCCAGGGAACACAGAAGCTCCAACATGTAGAGAAGGAGGCCGAGCTATCAGGCAGGAAAGGGAAAACGGCGAAGAAAAGTACTGAGAGGGAGGAGAGAAGGACGTCAAATGAGCCATACTTACCCGCCTGTCTTTGCTCCGCGCTTCCTCTCTTCGCTGCGTCTCTCATATTTCCCTCTGGTTCACTCACTTCTTCTTCACTTAATAGTGAAATTCTCGGCAAGGCGCGTAGAGTCTCTCTCGTTTTCTCTCTTCAAGCTTGAAGCACGCCAGCTGTCAGGTGTGTCTGAACGCTCAACTTTTTAGTCGCTTTTCTTTTCCTCCGTCGACCACTCCCTCTTTTTTTTTTTTTTTTTTTTAACTAGCTTCTGGCCAGTATACACCCTCTCTCTCTCTCTCTCTCTCTCTCTCTCTCTCTCACTGGACGTGCCTCAACCAGGCACGTTTAACTGGGTGTGTCTGCTCATTCTTCCACACATCTGCCTCAGAAAGTTCCCCTCCCCCACGTTCACTCCTCCCCTCCCTTCCCTTCCTCATTTTCCCCTCAGGGCAAGGTGGGAACCTTCACGCCAAACTTTTACACACACAAAACCAACTACTGTATTAATCAGACGCGCTTATGGCACGAATTTGTCTGCACGGCCATTACGTGATTTCACACGAATCCACACCCCGTGTGCGCAGGTTTGCTACCTGAATGTAGGTCATCAGTATTAAAGGCCGAATCCTCAAATTAAAGAGAGAATTCGAGAAAGCAGTGAGATTTTCAAAGAGCATTCGAAGAATGTTTGTTTTACTAATGTCTCTTTTTCACACCTAACCAGTCCTGGTGGAATCCACTGGGCGGTTTTTAGCAAAGACTTCTTTTGTATTCAGGCATTAAAAGCCTTGGAGGGCGAGGGGCCACAAGTTTACACTAACAACCGCCCACTAACAGGTTTGATTAAGTGATGAGTTGTTTCGCCACAAGGACATTTACAAGTCAGTGAGTAGAGGAAAAAATGTGACACAACATGAATACAACTTAGAACTTAATAATTTTACACAGAAAGCATCTTAGATATTTTGTCTGTTTCAAATTTTCATACTGAAACTGTCGCAGACCTTATGCACATTCATTGCAAAAACTCCAAGACCGTAATTGTAGGCTGAATATGGCAATCTAATTGTCTCTTTTTCTACTTTTAAAGTTAATATTTTATATTCTACTTCCGGTTTAAACTTTATATCTTACATTATATTTATATATTGCTTGTTCTACGTGCCATATTTGTTCTTTGCACTGTTAAACCTGGAGCCACGTCTAATTTCTCTGTATACTTGTACAGTATATAGCAGCGATGACAATCACCTTGACTTTGACAAAAATGTTTATCTAAACCAAAAGTTAAATTCACAAACCAGGCTACAACTATCAAATTCACACAAAGAGCATAAAAACAAGATACTACAAAATCAAAAAGCAAGGATTGCGAGATAAAGTGATTTGTGACAGATACCTAAAAGCAGATTGGTCTTTGCAAGAGCTTAAGTCCCTGGAGCATTCATTCATGGCATGGTTATGTAAGAGACCTTTTTAAAGAAAAAAGTCCAGTTATTGGTGATGGCAATCTTAGTGGAAAAAATGGCTCATTTTGCAATGGTGAAAACATCCAAGTAGTAGCAAATGTTGCAGATTTACCACGAAACTTAAGAAAACTTGTCTTTGTCCATATATGAAGTATCACTGACTTTCTAAATGTGCTCTTGGAAAGGACTAATGCTTAAACTCACCAGACAAGTTCAGAGCAACTCCAGGTGTGATTCTAATCTCACCCAGGAATCCCTCCTAATTCCCTTATCAGTCAGACTTGATGAATGGTGACATTTGAAACAGACACTGGTGTTTCTCTTACTTCCTCACACAAAATTAAAACGACAAAGCCCACACAAAACATAGACTGAAACACATGGCACTAATTAATTAATTTTTTTAAATGCATTTAAATGAATTTGGTAAAATGGCTTTTTTGTTATAGTAATCTTTACCAGTCTGTAAAAGGCATCAAGAACACAAGTTGATTTTAAAAAAGCATTTATTTGCTTTAGTTTGATAACTCTGTACAGTTGCAGAACTGACATGATTAACTTTGTACTTCAAGTGTTACATTCACGTACAGTGTGAACTGTTATAAATCTGAGGACTGTCTTCGGTTCAAGTCAGTTCAACATCATTTTTTCCAATTTAAGGCTATGAACTGAAGACTTGCATTGTATTTCCACAGATTTCATCCTTTATATTCAGTCCACATGGAGTCCATGTATAAATACATGATACAAAGCTGCAAAAATGTGGAACTGGCCTCAAGTTATTCTCCAACACGGACATGAGGTTTAACAACCTGCAGATATTTGGCTGCACAAGTCAAATCCTCTGAGACCAGCTCGGCTTACAGGTCAAGGGGTCAAGACGTGTTTTTTTTGAGTGAAGGTGAGCCAGAGCATGAGAGTTTTGTGTGTGGGTATGTCAGAGTGGAGGCCAGCTCTTGGAGACTTCTTGGTGTCGAGACTCTGGAATCCACTGACAGTATGCTGACAGGAGAACTATCAGGAGAGATTAAGAGATGAATTATTAAGAGAGAAATCATTTTTCATTGCAATTGCTGTCAAATATAGTTTGAGGTTAAAATATTCTTATTGACTGCGGATTTGTGCCCGTATTTATCAAACGGCTCAAAAATTCATGCTAGAAATGTCCCACGTTCTGATTTATCTGCTCTTCAGCTTGGAAATGAAACTCATGACATTTTGTAGTCATCTTGGTAGTTGGTAGTGCTTATTCTTAATACTATGTTTACTGCTCACCATTATCATCGTCGTCGTCATCATCATAAAAGTATGACTTCCCTTTACAAAGAAATTCATATTTCATCTGTCAAGTCGATTTTTTTTTACAAATATATCCACCTTTCAACAATCAGGATCCATGTGCTAGCAACTGCTAGTGAGCCATTTCAGTAGGATCTTGCAACAGAAAAATTTGCATCTGTCTAGGAACATAAATCAGAGTTCATATTCTGAACACTGACCTGGGAATTCGCACTGTCAACAACTGGACGTTGTTGACCTTAAAGTGTGCAGAACCATTCAATCCAAAACTAAACATAGAAGACGGTATTACTGTTGCTATATATGCTATCTGATTAGAAACATGCATCAACTTGGGGGAAAAAAGCTGGATAACTATAAGATGTAAGAGAGCGGATTATGTACAACATTTGAGTTAGAAAAGTAGTTAGCATATTGCTTACAAAATGTTGGGAAGAGTGCTAGTGTACCATCTCAGTTTCACAGTCGACTTAATTATTCACATAATATTTACTAGAAAAACAAGAAAGCACTAATTGCTGCTGTTTTCCTTAAGTTTCACAAGCATTCACAAGTATACAGGCAGGGATGCTATTTCATCAGCCGTTTGCAAGCCTACTTGACCTTTATGGACGGGCGGGGATTGATGATATATTTGGAAACACCCTATTTCGCAACAAGATGCAAATCGCTTTTTCTTGTGTGGTCATGGGCTCACTTCTGTTCTTAAGAATGAGATCAAACCCGTGTCAGAGATTTCTGAATCAATTAAGTTCCTCTTCTGAGATGCTTGATATAGATGGCCATTGACTTGAAAATCATTTTTTAAAAAATGGAGTTTCAGGCTAGAAATTACAGACACAACCTACATTTTTCATTTTTCTTCCATGCAGCTTCTAAGGCATCTCGGTTGTCCACTTTCTCTGACACTAGAGCTCCCAGCAGAGTTTCAGTCCGGGGCTGCAGTCTGGGGACAAAAACAAAAGACCAACTTACTGCACCAAACATACTGCATTAAAACACACAACATAGTTTGTGTTCTGTCCATTCTTAGCTTACTTGGCCCAGGTCTTAAGCATGGTGGAAGGGCTGGACAGTAAACATGAACTGTGTGACTGCAACTTGGGGCACACCTGCAATAAGCAGGCAAGAATAAAGGTTATGCGGTTGATCGGATTTTGCTGATGTTTTAAAAATGCAAACTTAACACACAGTCCATTGTATTTACCTGTCCCTCCAGCAGAAATTTGGCAAACACTTTATATCGCTCAAGACCTTCTGGATGATCCGTTTCTATAGCAGGAAGCTTCCAACCCACTCGGACTGTGAATACAGAAACGCATCACACATTTACACATTTGGGGCCAATTTCCCAGTCGAGGATTGAGCCTAGTTTTGAGTTTGAATGGTAAATCTCCACTGGTACTACAACTTAGTCCAAGACTAGGCTTAATCCATGAGCAGGAAACCAACCCTTAGGGCTGGTTTCTTGCTCATGGATTAAGCCTAGTCTTGGACTAAGTTGTAGTAGCAATGGACATTTACCATTCAAAATCAAAAACTAATCTAGGACTAGGCTTAATCCTCGACTGGGAAATTGGCCCTTAGTGTTTACACATAGTTGGGGAAAAAAGGCCAAGCCTAAAGTGTAGTGGGAGATTAAGAAAGTGAGAGTAAAAGAGAGGGAGGGAGGGAGGGAGGAAAACACGTCTTACAGAAGGTGCTTTGTTGTTGACACTTCACTTTTCCACTGAGGGGGCAGTACCACGGGGCAGTGCTTTGTTCTGGTCCACCGAAGTGACAATATTGGGGGAGGAGCTTTGGGATCCAGTCTGCTTGTACTGCGCACACACCTACAAGCAGCGTGTATAGTGAAACGTCAGCCTGAGGCCATTCTGTCAACTTTTCACCAATGCATAAGGTACATACAGATTCAACTATACGACAACATACAAGAAAGCATTCATCCAGGGCTGCCTTAAATCTTTTAAGTGAAAGTGAGTGAATCAATGTCGTTGTGAACACACTTCTGCATTTACCTCCATACGTGTAACAGCAGTGGTCAGCTTAAATGCACCTCAGTGTTGCTTTTATGTGGGACTTATGATCACAGGAGCAACTTATGAAGTAAAAGTTACTTTTATGCACTTATAGTCGCACATGGAGATGGTACCTTGCTCATGAGCATCTCAGTGGCACCATTACCGGTCCGGTATTTCAACCACTGATCCTCCAATCATGGGGGCAACTGCCTGATCGTTGCGCTACCAACTACCCCGAAATTCAATCATGATAAAGCGCTGAGCTGTCTCTTTGTCAGTGGTGGGTAGAATGCAGAAAATGTGCTCAAGTACAATTACTTCTTTCAAAAATGAATAGTGGGCAGTAATAAAAGCTACTCAAGTAAGAGTAAAAAAAAGTACTTTGTTAAGTAGTGATTATTTGTCAGTGTGAACACACCACAGCACAGCACACAGTGCACCACACCCAAATGTGACCTCTGTATTTAACCCATCCGTGAAGGAGCAGCGGGTAGCTAACAAGCGCCCGGGGAGCAGTGCTTGGGGACGGTACCTTGCTCATGAGTACCTCCGTGGTAACTTTATCAGCCCTGGATTCAAACCTGCAACCTTCTGATCACGGGGCGAACACCCTACCGTTAAGTCAGTAACTCAGTAACTCCCCTGAGTTACTGAGTTACTCAAATTACATTTTATTTGGGTATATTTCAAGCACACAAATCAGTGATAAATCTCCTGATATGGACTTTCATCCCTGAGAATAGACTCGTTGTAACGAAGGCATTAAGAAAAATGTGACTGAGTAAAAAGTGGTTTACTTACTCAAATATTTACTTGAGGAAGAGCAAGATTACATCTTTTTTTAAAAAAGGGATACGGAGAGTATGCGTTCCACAGAAAAAAAGAAGACTTTTTTACTCATTTGTCTCATAATCAGAAGGTCGTGAATGGGGCAGTTGGTGGCATAATGGTAGGGTGTTCCCCCCGCGATCATTAGGTCGCAGGTTCGAACGCTCGGACGCTTCCCTATTAGCTCTCCACTGCTCCTTCACGGATGGATCAAATGCAGAGGTCATATTTAGGGGGCCATGCAGTGGAACACTGCGTGGAACCCTATTGGAATCGTGCTGATTTTTTTTTCTGCCTTAAAACGCGTTGTGGAGAAAAAACTGACCTACAGCTTTGAAATTCTGAACTACTCAGGCAAAAAAAATTGCACCAAAATAAGCTCTTTTGCGTTTTTCCAAAAGATTTTGCATTTTTCCTAATAACTTTTGAACTGTAGCTCCAATTCTTAAAAAATCTTATATCATCTTATTCCTTGGGTTAAGACGAATCTTTTAGACCCTCGCATCTATTTCTGCCATATTTGATTTTTCACTAATTTGCATAAAATGAAAACCCATCTTTTTCGAACTAGTCCCTGGATTTTTGTCCAATCTGCATGCAGCTGGTATCATTTGAATCCCAAGACACTCTTCTTTAATTATTATCGAGCACATTTTTAATTTAGGTCTTCATTTGGCTGTAATATGCAAATAAATGTGGTGGGCTTGGCATAGGACTGCAATGCCACACACAGGTAGGTAGGTCTGGTACCTCTCCCACTACTCAGGCAAAAAAAATTGCACCACTCTGCCAGTTGGTGGCGCTATAATAAGCTATTTTGCGTTTTGCCTAAAAAAATTTGAACCGTAGCACCCTAGATAAAAGGATGAAACGTGTCTTTTTTCAACGTCTGTCCACTTCGATTCGTCAAAAACTGAAAAGCTGCAAACTGCATGGCCCCCGTAATCACTGCTTGCAGTTATATTTCGCTGTGGTGAAGTGTGCGCGCTGTGGTGTGTTCACAATGACAAATAAGCACTCACTTTCACTTTCAAGATATTTTCTCTGGTCATTATTCCTCAATCCAGCATTATAATAGCAGCATTTATTCCATAAACCCCTGGAGTGGACTGTACAGCTTTTAGTGTATTCTTTGGCTCAAGATGGCAGAGCTGCACACGCTTTACAAAACCTGCAGAGGATTTACGTTTTGGACGCACAACGTTTTTGGGATGGTTTCAATATAACTACACAAAAACGCTCAAGCCGCACCAGAAATAGTTCTTAATAGCTTTCTTGCCAGCTAAACAACTTCCAATAGTCTGAGAGCAATGGCTAAGTGTTGCAAAAACAGAGATCTCGCCAAACTAACACACACAGTGATCCCTTATACATACCTCTCATGTACATCTTGGTGGTCTCCATGACCTCCTGGTAGACAACGAACTCGGGCAGCGTTTTGTGGAGGGCTGAGGAAGGATGGATGAAGACAGGCTCGTCCAGCAGGGCAGTCTATACAGCAGACGGAAAAACAACCGCATTCGAGAAATGCACTGGATGACAACCAAATGTTTTAGGTAGAAAAAGCCCATCAGTATACTGTAGTTGGTGTACAAGGCATTTGAGATGAGGTCACCTTGTAGCCATTCCTCCATTTCGGATCCAGCAGCTCCTCAGCCTGCACCCGCCTGGCGATGTGGTCTCCCAAACCCGCCAGTACGATTTGCCTGAGACACTCCACCTGAGATTCAGTAGGGGGCGCCATTTTCCCGTCCACACACGCGCCCACCTCAGAACACACAGCGTTCACTGACAGGTTAAGAGACGAGAGAGAAAGAGAGGGGACGGAAAATAAAGATAAATTAAGCTCTATCTTGGACAGTAGTGGAACTACAGTGGACATATAGCTGTACGTTTTTGTAAATACATTTTTTAAATGGACTAAACTACAAAACGTAACTCTGTTCTTGGCTGTAATTTGATCGATTAGCCTCTTCTTGTCCAGACTTCTTGTATTTGAGTACCTCATATGTGACCCTCCACGGCAAAACCAGTCCCTTGTCGCAACGGAGGTTTCCGAGAAAAACGAGCGTTTATGTTGCGTGAGGTAAAATTTGGGATTTTTTGTTTTTAGTGTTTTGAAACAGTGGAAGGTCTATACTGTACTGTTGTGAATAAACTTGGCTGAAAAACCTACCCTTTCCATCCTAAAAACGTGACTTTCTTGAGGTGAGGAATTCAATTCCAGCAGAATGTTGAAAGTTTCCGTTTTGACCGCTCTACTTCAATATTTACGGTAAATCCACTCGTCGACTAGCGTGAAGATATTTCTCCGGAATCCATCTTCATCTCCCGAGTTCAGTTAACCTAACGCAGGTAGGCTATCCGTGTGGCTGTGAATGCAGCGTAGGCTACCGTCAATGCAAACGTAGCCGCGACCGCACTGAGCGTCTGTGAGTGCTACGTTGATAGTCAACTTCAAAGGCAGATTTCTCCGTTTCTCACTTGGCGTGACAAGAGAAACCCGACTCCTTTGAATGTTGATATCTCAGTCATATGTTGTCCGTACTGTTGCACTGGCTACAAGCGTGCGGCTCCTCTGAGCAAGATCGAACGTTCGAATGACGTCCTGGTCGCGCCTCTGAAAACGTGCGTCATTATTAAGCATCCATGTGAAACACAAGTGAGTGAAATGAATTAATGCCTCAACCATTTTTGGTAATCGAGTTACCGGAATAATCGTTTCAGCTCTACTTTACCGCAGCGCCACTCCCCATGCATAACGAACTAAGCGTGCACGCATTTACAGATCGGCTCTGTGCCACCGATACCAGATCCAGCTGTTTGAGTCGTTATCAGACCGATATGTGATCCACGAATCGGATCGATGCCATCTCTATGCAGTACCAATGAAGATTCACCACTGACAAGAGCGATCAAAAAGATTTTGACAGCGATGCTTTTCGAGCGTCTTCAACGATTTTACAGCTTCAGTAGCTCTTGGTGTGAACGTAGCATAAGAGTGTTCTGCTGTGTTACCTAGGAACAAATTGTAAACTTTGAAAACTGCAAAAAGAGGGTTCTTCGCCTTACAGTATGGCAATCAGTTCAGTTTCCTCAAAATAACGTCCAACATGAACAGGGCGTCATTACGGAAACAATCAAGATAAAAGTACTGGAATTGATCTACACTGATGACATTTCCTCATGAAACACGGTTTGTAACACCGTCCATATTTACCTGCGTTAGTAAGTTGTCCCCGCAGCCTCCTGATTTCCAGCATAGCTTTGTAGCGAAGACCGTTTTGCTCACAGAACTTTGGTGTGCAGCCGGCGAACTCGCAGGCCCCCACGGCACCTACACACACCAAAGCGTTTCGGCCGTTACCACGGATGATCAATTTTGGACGCGTTTATGTGTGAAGGCACAATATTTTTTTTGTTACTTGCCCAGCATCACCATGAGGTCTCCCAGCAGCAGGGACTGGCCTTGTCCAGCCCACAATCTCCTCATCTGGGCTGAGCGAGCTTTCCTCCCCGCTAACTTGCTGCTCTCTTCCTCACTGTTCGCCGGTCTGCGAGAGAGAGAGCGGGAGAGAGTGTTTTTTAAAACATCGTCTGTGAATTTTCTTTTTAGTTACGGTTGTCAGCTTCCGTTTTCTGTTTTCTCACCTGTCCAGCTCCTCAAAGATCTCCCTGACCGTCATGGCTGCCACGATGGTGATGGTGTAGGGCATGCAGCCCTGCTGGCGGCCCAGCGCTAGCATCTTGGCGTAGCGAGGCGCTACGGGAAACGCCGCCATAGCGCGACCCAGAGGGGTTATGGGGCAAGAGAGACGGGCCCTCTCCATATCTACCGCCCTGAGAGGGAGGGAGGGAAAAGAGAGAGAGAGAGAGAGAGAGAGAGATAAGGAGGGTTAGGGAGGAAGGGAGGAATAAACAGATAGAAGAAGGGAGAAGGGAGTCAAGAGACGAAGAAAGACAGAGGAAAAAGGAAGCAGGGGAAAGAGGGAGGAATAAAGAGAAGGAAGGGGAGGGAAAGATAGGATGGAAAGGAAGGGAGAAGGTGAGGGAGGGAAAAGGAGTAAAGGGGGTGGGAGGAAAAGAGGGGGAGAGAGAAGGAGGAGAGGACGGAGGTAGAGAGAGGAAGGGAGCAATTAAGAGAGGGAGAGAGGGAAGAATGGAAAAAGAGAGCAAGGGAGAGAGATGAAGGGTGGAGAGGAAAAAACAAATGGAGGGAGGGACAAAGGGAGGAATGAAGAGAGTGAAAAGAAGAGGGAGGGAGACGGAAAGAGGGAGGGAGGAATCAAGAGAGGGAGACAGAAGGAAGGAAGGAAGAAGTAGGCGAGAGAATGAGGCAAAAGGGGGAAGGAATCAAGAAAAGGAGAGAGAGGGAGAGAGAGAGAGAGAGAGAGAGAGAGAGGGAGGGGGAGAAAAAGGGAGGGAGAGAGAGAGGAAAAGAGGATTCATAGGGAGGGTTAAGATCAAAGACAAAGGGAGAGAAGGAGGGAGAGGAGGGACGGAATCAAGACAGGACGAGACAGGGAAGGAGGAAGAAGGTGCGAGAGGGCGGGAGGGAAAAGGGAGAGAGCGAGGAGAATGGAGAGGGATAGAGAGAGCAAGAGAGGAAGAGGAGGGAGAGAGGACGAATGAGGGATGGGGGGTGAGAGAGGAAGAAGGAATGAGGAATGGAGAGAGAGCATGGATTAAAGCAAAAAAAAAAAAAAAAAATCATCTGACAGCATTTTTTGTTTTGTTGTTTAAACCAAACGCTCCGTGTCGCGGGCTCATACCCCCTCAGCCATGCATCAGATTTTCAGCCGTGTGTTGTCCATTATCCCCTAAGCCCCTAGCTGAATTACATTTACATAATCGTAACAATAATTCAAGCTAAGGCAAGACTCGGCAAGAAAACGGACTCCAAAACTGCTGTTATTTATTTTTAACGGGGCATAAGCTCTCCCAACGCTTGCCACACCGGAGCCGCTGTCCTGAATCTTGAGCTTCTGCGTTTTGGCTTCTTTACCAATTTAAGCAGTGGGTTTTCTCCACAGTTTTCCGACCTTTTTTAGCTACTATTAGCAAATGAGACACTTCATGACACACCACTGACTTCCAGTCATAAATACGTTCTATTCCGATCTTTTTTGAAAATGTAAAATACCCTACTACTAGCGTATTATTATTATTATTATTATTATGCAGTGCAACTGCTGGAACCCTATTGATATTGTGCGGATTTTTATTATTATTTTTCTGCCATAAAACGCGTTGTGGAGCAAAAACTGTAAGACCTACAGCTTTGGAACTTGGCAGGTAGGTGCGGGACCCCACCCACTACTCAGGCAAAAGAAACTGCACCACTCCGCCAGTCGGTGGTGCTATAATAAGCTATTTTGCATTTTGCCTAATAACTTTTCAACCGTAGCTCAGATTCTCAACAGTATTATACCATCTTACTCCTTGGGTCAAGACGAATCTTTATAGACCCCTCCCATCTATTTCCACCATATTGGATTTTTTGCTAATTTGCATAATATGCGACACCAACTCTTGCGAACTAGCTGCTGGACTTTTTGTCCAATCTAAGAATTACAGCTTTGGAA
>JAVGVS010000463.1:163995-290941 GCA_032718565.1 Distichodus sexfasciatus | reverse complement strand
CCTTCCCTCCATCCCTCCTTCTCTCCTCTCTCTCTCTCCTTCCCTCCATCCGTCCCTATCTCCTCTCTCTCTCCTTCCCTCCATCCCTCCTTCTCTCCTCTCTCTCTCCTTCCCTCCATCCCTCCTTCTCTCCTCCCCCTCTCTCCTTCCCTCCATCCCTCTTTCTCTCCTCTCTCTCCCTCCTCTCCCCAACCCGAACATCTTTCATCCTTTCTGCTTTTTGTTTTTATAAGTCTTTCTTCAAGCCGAGTCTCTAATTCACCCTCTATTGCCCTGTGTATCTCACGCTTGACGAGTGAATTAATGCTGTGTGTGTGTGTGTGTGTGTGTGTGTGTAAGCCGAAGCCTCTGCTTTGAGGATCATTAGTTTGCTCTAAAAAGGAAGTGTCACTGTTTCCCAACACTCTTCATCAATTATTCAGGCTTGATTAATAGCGGCGTTGGCGGCGAGGTTGAGGGTGGGAGGGGCGCCGCTACCACCGCTCCGGCCGTGGGGGAATTACACACAAACAAAGCAAATCACTCCAACAGCTCACCGGAGACGATGGTGGTGTTGCTGAGAGACGCCGCTAATTGCTGCACGAGTTTGATGTGAGTTATTATTGTGATATCGGCGCCTCGGCGAAGCTGCAGGAAAGCGGGATTTAAATGCTGCGACTCTTATTACCGTCGCACCTCGGCTTTGATGCACGCCACAAAGGATTATGGGGGAGCGCAGAGCCACGTTGGGGTTGTTTTATTAAAAGAAAAAAAGAAAAGGGAAACGAAGGTTTTCTGAGCATAAGAAGAAATTAAAGATGGGGATTAGACGAGATGCTGCCAGTCTTATGTTATAGGAGGTTTTTTTGCTGGAGATTTGGAAACTGTGCTGATACTGACCTGTGTGTGTTAGTCAGTCGCTTTTCTAAAAAAATGTAATGAAAGTTGCAGTGTTTTCAACCGTTTTGTTGCAATTAAGTTGCGGGAGCAAGTCAAAGTGGTGGAAAAAAGTTGCGATTTCCCCCCTTTATAGTAATTATTTAACAATTAATATAAATGAATGAATGAATGAATGAATTAGAAAAACTTATCAAAACCATGATTATTTTTGTCAACCATTAACCATTTAGTAATTTTTGAAGGTATAAAAGTGAGGTGCTTTTATCACACACGTTTCTTGCGTCTCCCAAATGTAACAAGGAAGTGAGTTTGCTGACGTGTGGCTCGGCGTTTTGTGGGAAATGACAATGATTGGTCAAAAATTGTGGAAAAGTTGCGATAATTGGTCAAAATTGCAGGGTCGGGATGAATTAGCAGGGATTGGCTGAATTTGCGTTAATAGTTGTGATCGCAACATCGCAGAATCTCGTGAAAAGGTCTGGCTAGTGACATTCACTATGGGAAGTGTCTTAATCAGAGTATGACTGATAAATCTGTGGTAAATAAGACTGTGATTCCTGAAAAATCATTATTGGTGTTTATTATGGACAATAAATGGCAGTTGAAATGCAACTGAGACAGAAGGTGGATCCTAAAAAATAGAAGTGTTAATCATTTATTTTATTTTCATCAATCAACAAAATGCAGTGAATGAACAAAAGAAAAATCTAAATCAAATCAATA
Source organism: Distichodus sexfasciatus (assembly GCA_032718565.1). Lineage (NCBI taxonomy): Eukaryota > Metazoa > Chordata > Actinopteri > Characiformes > Distichodontidae > Distichodus > Distichodus sexfasciatus. The sequence goes on along the minus strand of JAVGVS010000463.1, from coordinate 289,339 downwards.
TTTGGTGATACTACCTTTTGCCTTCAAACCAGCATCAATTCTTCTAGGTACACTTGCACAAAGTCAGGGATTTTGTAGGATTATAGTCATTATATTATTTTGTAGGATTATAGGATTATAGATCTGTGGTTAGTTCTCCAAGATGTTTGGAACAACCTACCAGCCGAGTTCCTTCAAAAACTGTGTGCAAGTGAACCTAGAAGAAATGATGCTGTTTTGAAGGCAAAGGCTGGTCACACCAAATATTGATTTGATTTAGATTTCTCTTTTGTTCATTCACTGCATTTTGTTGATTGATGAAAATAAAATAAATGATTAACACTTCCATTTTTGAAAGCATTCTTTGTTTACAGCATTTTTTCACACCTGCCTAAAACTTTTGCACAGTACTGTGTGTGTATATATATATATATTCCCATAATCGGTATTGGTCTTAAAAGCTCTATTACAGTGCAAACTCTGTTACAGTATTCCGTATACCGTAGTTGGTAGTTGGGCTAGACCTTCGCCTGACCTTTAAACCTTCTGTGTTGATTTGAGATGCAACAAATATAAAGAGCAGATTAGAGCAGGTGACTTTTGGCTAGAAAGTCTGTAATTAAACATTCTGTAATTAGTGAGATAAATCAAGTTTGTTTGGCTTTAATGGACTTTCCGGTGCTGTTGGCCCGCTGTGACAATGCAGACATCACTGAGTGTGGGATGATGGGGGATTTTCCGAGCTCTATGCTCATCTACTTTTTATAGCCATCTCATTTCTCCGCTCCCTTTGCTCTGACGTAACCATGTGTGTTTTTGGCCTATTGTGCTTAAGGCTAATTTACACTGCACAGCTTTTAGTCCAATTTTAGGCCGATCCTCAGTGGGGGTGAGTCAGTTCAAGTCTGCAGAAAACAGTGTTGTGTTAAAGGGACAATGACGCTAGTATTTGGACTTTCAGACCTGGAATCTGGACATGGTCTGCCTGTGTAAGCTTCCTGGTTGTGTAGTTTCAACTCTCCAGACAGGTATGGCATTCAACAGTGACTTCCATTCCCTAATTATACGGACAGTCTCTGTGAAGCAACTTGTGGTTAGGGGTCTTGTCAAGGGGGGCCCAGGGTTGGTAGTCACTGGTGATTCTAGAGTCTGTTTGGACCCCAGGCCAAAACTATTTCATAAGGGCCCTCTATTCAGCATTCATCACCGTTATGTTATAAATAATCACGTCCATACGTCCACATACTAGCTTTACAAGTCATGTTTTCTCCTGCACGTCGCTGTGCTGCATGTGACATTCTCAGTTCAGAACCGTCATCAAGATCACAGTGTAATCTGATATTAACCACCACATTTCAACAAATAACGTGATGTTTCTCCAAGATTTGAGAGTAAATTCAAACTGAGCAGTTAGACTCGTGATGTGAATGTATCCCGTCATCTCATACAACACTCACCATTGCTGCGCTTGATGGATTCTCCCTGATTATATGACACTGGCTCTGTTATGGACTCCTCTTCCCTGCTCCATGGCTCTGTACTTAACTAATTTTGTCACCGTGACATCCCTCGTCCCCCTCGCTCCACATCTCTGAGATCGACTTGTTCCCCCTCTCGCCCTGATATGTGTCTCCGTCTCTGTGATTGATTAGTGCTGATCTATAGCCGTGTCTGTAGAGTTTGGTTAGAGGTAGCTCTCCGTGGCTTTTATTCAGGCAGATTTACACCCGGGTGCTTAAAGGAACACATTCCTGACCCATAAAACATCTCTCAGTGCAGCAGAGACCTCTCATACCTTAAACCCACAGGAAAGAAGAGCAGGAAACCAATGGCAGACCAGTTCTCCTGTTTATTAAGAGTCTCTGTCCTGACTCATGGTTCTACATTTGACATTTTAACTCCTGTTCCACATTTAACAGGTGGAGAAAAGTTATCTTCCTAATTTGGGAAACTCTTTCAAAACTGGATAGGAGACGCTTGAAGGTTTTGGTAGAGGTTGGCATTAGAGTTGGGTACCTTTCACATCTGAACTGATATTGGTACCAGTACCTGATGTTCATTACCGATACTCAACGGTACTTCATTTCGGTACCTTACTCTGAATCTGTAATACCTGGTTTGTATCAATATAAAAAATACAGTAATAATGAATAAGGCACAAACATTTCTTATGTTACAACTACAATATTAATTTATTACAGTTTTTATAAAAATATCCCAAAACAATAACTAAAATATTTAAGCACTGCACACTCATATATTTTATGTTTAACGAGGTGTTTCCTCAAATTTGACATATTGCTAGTCCAAGTTCTGCATGTTGTCTGGCAAATGTTTCCTGCGTCGATTTTAGTAAAATGCAGTCACACAGTCAGACGCTTATGCCTTCTCACCATGTTTTCAGATTTCCGTGCAGTTTCTCCACACAAGCACTTTCCTCCCCTGACAACCATTGTCACGGTAAATAACTCTAACACTGTAGCGCAAATAGCAAATGGAAATTTAATTGCAGTAAATATCTATCTATTATCCTGTTGCTGCTGTAAATGTAAATTGCATTGAAACACTGAGAAAACTGTTGATTAAATTAAACCTTTCACCCAGTTCCGTATGCCCCGCTCAGATCGTGCGCACCGCTGCTGATGAGCACGTGAATGTAATGATACCCGGTAGTACCGACATCATTCGGTTGGTACCTTCAAAAGTACCGAACTCAGTACCCAAACCTATGTTTAATAACAATTTTTGCTGGACGATAAATTGTCCCAGGAATTATTGCGATAAACAATAATATTGTCGTTGTGAGACCATTTTCAACTGATGTAATGATAATGGCATATTAATGCAAGTACTCCCTTTCAACGATCAATAAACTTTAACATTTAACATTTAGAACATTTAACACTAGGACTGGAAGACATTTTTAATATCCAAAATAAATAAACAAAACAACCAAAAACAATAAATAAAATGGACTCTCAGTCTCTGTTAACAAAAAATGCACTTGAATAAAAACAAAACACAACCAAAAACAATAAATAAAATGGATTATGAGGTCTCTGTAAACAAAACCGCCCATAAAGTATTAAACATTAGGCTCAGAGAGGGAAAACAGGCAAAACTGCCACTTATGACCTTTGTAAACAAAAAGTGCTAACTAACAACAAAACACTCCATATGAATAAAAGCAGGTGCCTCAACAGGCCATATGCAAATCCGTAGCTACTTTAGTCTGAATAGCGATGTGTCGTTCGCGAACGAGATGACTCTTTGAGCCGACTCTTTTTAGTGAACGATGGGAGCCGGTTCCTGTTCAACAGAAGTTTTATTAATGTTTATGGAATTGTCCGGGTTTTTGAGTTGCCTAAACATTAAGGACGACAGTGGCCGAAACACGTTGTCTTCCGAAAAAGCCCGAGACGGCGTCTTATTTTCAACAAGCTCAAATCAGGTCATGCTAATCAGCATCAGGTTAAACGAAGAGAGGGGCGGGTTTTTTAAAAAGAGCCGTTTAGGAGCCGAAAGAGCCGGCTCTTCTTGGTGAGCTGAGCCAAATGAGCTGGTTCGCTAAAAAGAGACGATATTCCCATTTGTTAGAGAGAGACACGAGGAAAACAAACAAGCATGCAAATGAAAATTATCGCGGCCGGAAAAATTATCGACCTCATTTTAATTATTGTGCAATTAATTGATTTATCGTTTATCGTGACAGGCCTAGCTCCACCTCGTTGGTGTCCAGTTATTGTTAGTCCTCCACTAGACCTTCATCAACAGTCAGTTCAAACCTTCTTTTCTGAATATATCCTGAGCATCTCACCCTGGCAGTGATACTGACATAAAAACGTCTAGCAACACTCTGGAAAAAGAGCGAGAGGCAGAGATGACTGAATTGGTGACGATGAGTGACACACACAATCTCCTAAAAGCCATGTGAATAAATCATGAGGCCCTTTGAACTCTGAATAGCTGGATCTGTCCCCTGTCGCACAGAGCAGCTAAAAACAAATAAACAGCCCCAACTTCCCGGCTCTGTCCCTTGTCATTCATCACAGCGTGAAAAAAACCCTGCTCTTCTCTGATGTGTCCCAAAATAGCAGAAGTCACTTTGTGTTTGACACTGCCTCCCCCCGCAGGGGCTCCACCCCACACGGGACACCGCAGAAACACGCTGCTGCAGAGGAAAAAAAAACCCCAAAAGCAACACCACACGGGGCCTGAAGGATTAGTGGGAAAATTACCGCTCTTTACTTTAGTTCAGAGTTCTGAGTGGAAAAAAGTTCAACTTTAACTTGCTTGCACCATCCCTGACCGGAACCTAGAAAACACAAATGCTATACACATACAGCTCTATGAGTGTCTTAAGGTCGAAGTTGGTTTTAGCTGAAACATTTCATCATTACATCTCCCAGGTTGCCTTTCAGGACTTTCACCTAACTCGAATGTGAGATTGGAGTCTCCTTGCCTTGGGGAGACTTCAATTAAAATTAACATTTTTATTGCATAAATTACAATCTTAATGCACTCACCTGCAATTATCTCTTTACCTGAGACATGCATATGCATCTGTATTGAGTGATTATAGACCAGACAACGGCACTTAAGATGTTGAAATTTAGACCTAAAATTTCAGACTTTAAAAAGTTTTGAAAACTTACTCTCAAACATTTGTCATTTATCAGAAGTATTCAGATTGACTTAAATTTCTTAATTACAGGAAGAATTTCTCTGGAGCAACTTGGGGTTATCACTCAGCAGCCCAACAGCTGTTGTTTTTTTTTTTTTTTAAGTAATCTTTAGGGATTGCTGTGTGCTAAGCTGCTGTCCACAGTAGTGGTGCTGAAGTTTTGGTAGCTCTCCATGGTGCTGATTAACTTCTTCACCTCCTTTTTAAAATCAAAGCCAAATTCCAAAATCCTTTTTCAATGTTCATTTCCAAAATCAAAATGAATAAAAATGAGTAACGAGTCATTATTTAATTTCCCATTTTGCGCTCAAACGTATAAACATCTCGACTCGCTGCTTCATCGGCCCTGAAAAACCAATATCAACCACACATAGCATAACATAACTTTGAGGGCAAAATGGGAAATTAAAATACGATTGGTTTCTCGTTTTGGTTTTGGAAAGGATTCTTGGAAAACAAAGTTGTTGTGGGTTTTAATTTTAAAAAATAAAATAAATGTAACAGGGATTTTGTCACACCAATTCAGTGTTTTGTCTTAAAAGAAGTTTGTATTGGACAGTTTCTTGGCTTTCTTCAGAGTTCATTAGAACAGACTTGATCAATAGGTTATTTACATATGTGTTCATTAATGTCACGATGATAAATCATTAGACTGAGAGAGATAGAGAGAGTGTACATGATGAATGGACTGTGTGTTTACTGATGTCTGATCTGTGTAGAGTGGTGTTTAGAGATTGTGGCATTAGACCCGTGTGATGTCTAGTCTCCTGAGACACACATCATACTTGGACTGGGCTAGAGTGTGTTTCAGATGTAAAACCTGCTGCTGCTACTGCTGCTGCGTTTTCCAGAGATGTGCGGCTGGGAGAAAATGAATCGCTTGTGGTCTGGCGTTTCTGTGCTGATTCATAGAATGGTGTTAGACTTCTGGTGCTATAATATACACCCAGCCACCCACTCCCACACACACACACAAAAAATCCACACACACAGAAATACATATGGCCACACACAATGCACACACACAACCAAACCCTGAAAGCACACACAGCCCATGCACACACAACACACACCTTCAGTCTTGGCTTTTTTAAAACTTTCTCATGATCTATATGATCATCAAACATCATCACTTTATAAATAATGTAAACCTACAAATGATTATTTAAACACACACATTTATAGCATGTAGCAGACTCGTATTCAGCAGCTCTTTCCATTACCTAAATTTAGGGTCATTCTCCCTGAAGCAACTTGAGGTTAAGGCTCATACTCTCAAGCCCAGTTTTGCTGGAGCTGGACATAAGATAGAGCTGGATTTGAACCTACAACTCTTGATCTGTTAGTGAGGATCCTATCCTATAGGCCGCCACCACCCCACACACACACAGATTAAAGGGAGGTAGACTTCTTACGTGCACCAACTAGTGGCAGTCTTTTCTGACGCACTTTGCCTGGTGAAAATAGCACATTTTGTATCGTCATGACTTTTGAACAGAAAGCATCTTCACACAAACAGCCTTAAACCCTCCGTCTTTTCAAAGCAGTAAACATCCTCCTCCCAACACTGCCGTCAGACGAGATCTGCGTTACACCAGCTCTCTTTCATCTGCCTCACACACATCCACTGCCTTGTCTACACCACTGGTTTCTCCTCAGCACTGCCTGTCACACTGACATTATGTACCCCACACACACACACACACACACAGACTGCATTTTCGCTACTTTTAAATGACGTAGTATAAAATGTAGGGAATATAACATTCAAATATTACTTAAATCACCTCATAGACCCTATATAAAAGTGAGTGAGGGATTATTTTGTCATTGTAAACACACCACAGTGCACTACAACGAACTGTGACCTCTGCATTTGACCCATCCGTGAAGGAGCAATGGGCAGCTAATATCGCCGGTGCCCGGGAAGCAATGTTTGGGGACGGTAGCTCAGTGGTACCTTTACCGGTTTGGAATTTGAACCGGAATTTGATCACAGGGCGGACACACGACCGCTACGCCACTAACTGCCCCGGAGCAATATTGGAGCAAAACGTGTACAATTTAGGGTGAGTACAGTTACTTAAGCATTAATATCATAAATAAAAACAAAACAGGAACATGTTCATTTTTGTTTTAATACAGGTTTATCATATGACCAGGTTTGGCTTCCCCCCAGCGCAGATGTTTATCTGACTGAAGCCTTGTTTATACTTCTGATGTAACACATGCCTGGAATCATTTATTTCAGTGAAAAAGTAGCCACATGTCTAGGCCAAAAAGAAAGTCGGTGTTAAACTTTAATCAAGCTATTTTTTCTGTTATAATGTCAGATTTATTTTATGTATTTTATGTACATATATGCACCAGTATACAGTATATTCTGCACCAGTGATTCATCTTTCAGATCAGAAATTCAGAGATGTACTTTAAATCCGCTAGCCCCCCCTTTAACCCTTCATCGTAGCTCAGTCTTATTCCTTTTATTAAGTTGTTAATCCATTTCTTCCCATGTTCAGTCCCAGTAGAACTGATTATTGTAAGGTGAACCCTTGTAACCTAAATGTTACTGAGGAACTTCTTGCAGGTTTGTGTATCATGTTGATTCCTGCCCGTTATCTACTCAACCTTTACATTAAACGCCGCAGAGCTTTTATGAAGTCAGATTCTCATTAACTGGTGGTTTATGGTGACAATTATCCGAGCTGCGCAGCGTGTCTGATAGCTTACACACTAATATGTTAATATGCACCTGAGTAATGAGGATTTGCTCTGTACGGGGACATTCAGGTCAGAGGGAGGAGGGATGGGGGTGAGGTGGGTTTCGGTTTTACTGGTGTAAAAGTGACTTATGGGTGGTAGAATTTGGACACTGTAGCATTGGGAGACAACTGGAAGCAGGGAGATCCTTATAGGTCATGAGACATCTGGAGACAGTAAGACATCTGGAGGTGAGGAGAGAGCTACAAGTTGTGAAACATCTGGAGACAGTGAGACATCTGGAGGCAAGGGGAGAGCTACAGGACATGAGACATCTGGAGACAGTGAGACGTCTGGAGGCGAAGAGAAAGCTACAGGTCTTGAGACATCTGGAGACAGTGAGATGTCTGGAGGCAAGGAGAGAGCTACAGATTGTGAGACATTTGGAGTCAGTGAGACATCTGGAGATGAGGAGAGAGCCACAGGTTGTGAGACATCTGGAGACAGTAAGACATTTGGAGGTGAGGAGAGAGCTACAGGACATGAGACGTCTGGAGACAGTGAGACGTCTGGAGGCAAGCAGAGAGCTTCGGGTCATGAGACATTTGGAGTCAGTGAGACATCTGGAGATGAGAGAGCTACAGGTTCTATGGCATCTGGAGATGAGGAGAGAGCTACAGGTTGTGAGACAGCTGGAGGCAGTGAGACATCTGAAAGTTGAGACATCTTTAGGCAGTGAGACAGAGGAAGTGGTGAGGGGGCGGTGAGACAGTTTGTCTGTGCGGGTGCTCTCTCTCTCTCTCTCTCTCTTATACTGGGGTGCATTGGTGGGGAATTTATTAGTGTGAGTCACTCGCTCTCTCCTTTAAAGACCCTCTGAAATTGAAGTGTCAGCTCTGAAGTCGAGCACATCAAAATGCCGCTCGCAGCAAAACGGAGACGTGTGTGTGTGTCTGTGTGTGTGTGTGTGTGTGTGTGAGAGAGAGAGAGAGAGAGAGAGAGAGAGAGAGACTATGAAAGAGAGAGCCACATCAGAAGCACATAGCAGAGCAATGCTGTGCCTGTCTCTAGAGCTGAAATGATACAGACCTCCAAAGGGTAATTACATCTCACCTGTGTGTGTGTGTGTGCGTGCGTGTGTGTGTGTGCAGTTAGCTCAGTTTCAGATGGGAATGTCAGTATGGTGAGAGAGGAGTTTTAGAAGAATGAAATTAACCGTGTTTCTGCCCAGTTCACTTTTCTTACTGAGTGTATAAGAGACCAATGCGGTTTTGAAGACCCAATAACGTCTCCACACGCTCCACCTCTCACCCCTCAACCTGTCACTCAATCACCCTGCAGCTGCTACAACACACACACAGAACAGGTTGGGGTCTCTTCTGTGAGGGGCTAAACTGGTGTTCTACAGTCGTTTAATTCAGTCTGATGGTCTTCAGTGGGCCAGTGGGAGCTGAGTGTCATCTTCAGTTGTTGTCTGTGATCTTCTGGTGAGATGATCAAGGCAGATGAAGAGGGCAGAACAGCTGTGGATGGTTGGAGGCAGTACGATGGTTGGAGATAGTGAGACAGAATGAGGCCGTGAGACAGTTTGGGGATAGTGAGACATCTGGGGGAGCCTGGTTGCAGCGAAATGACTGTGATTGATGGAAAGATTGTGGATGCTGTTGATATGGGGAGATGTCTATAGGCATTGAGACTTCTTGAGGCAGGGAGACATCTATAAAGTTCTGAGACATCTGGGGGTAGTAAGATGTCTGTAGATGAGAATATGTCTGGAAGTGTGGAGGCGTCAGTAGTAATGAGGGCGGATGGCATTGAGACAGCTGGAGGTTGTCTACTGGCAGTAAGACACCTTGAGGTAATGAGATGTCTGTAGATAAGGTGTCTGAGGGCAGGAAGATGGTGGAGATGGCAGATGGTGATGATGAGGGACTGGATATGGGGAGATGTCTATAGGTTGTGAGACGTCTGGCGGCTGAGAGGCGTCTAAAGATTGTGAGACAGCTATGGGCAGTGAGACATCTAAAGTGGGGAGATGTCCATAGGTTGTAAGACATCTGGAGGTTTGGATACGTCCGTAGACAGTGAGACATCTGAAGGCGGGAAATGTCTAAAGGTTGTTAGACGACTATAGGCAGTGAGATATCTAAAGTGGGGAAATGTCTATAGGTTGTGAGACATCTGAAGACAGTGAGACAGCTAAAGATGGCAGAAGGTTTAGAGAGATGGTGAGGCGCCCAGACATCTGGGAGCATGGAGACATCTACATTCAGGAGTTAGTATAGCAGTTGAAGGTAGAAGATGATGTTGAGATGGATTGTAAGACAGTCCTCTAGTAAGATGTTCAAGACGAATGAAGTACCAGAGCTCAGATGTCTGCTTTTACTGGTTGCTTAAACTCCCCCAGTTTGTGTGAAGCTGATCCCAGAGCACCGGGGATTAGATATGGTGCAAAGAATGAAAAATGGAAATGCAATGAAAATTTGGGATGAGCGTAATCAAAATAAGTAAACACCAACAGGGTGTTTGCCGTCCTCACTAAACGTCCTTGTTTTGGATGTTTACATAAAACACATTATTAAGAGAATAAAGAATGATTAACAACAGTTTTTCCACATTTTCATGTTATAGTAAAGGCTTTCTGTTGCTTTCTGGAGCAGAATGTCAAAAATAACACTTCAGACGCATTCCAAAATCTTTTTTTAATGCTTTGGCTGGAGAGAGGAGTAAAACAGAGTCGTACTGTCATCCTTTATTTCTGAGAAAACCGACAACACTGCCATTACCCACAATGCTTTGCGTGTGAAATGGGTCTATTAGTTGTACTGGACTTATCACCATGGTGTAGTCATTCTGCTGACTTCCTGCCGGTCCTGCTGTGTGTGTGCGTGTGTGTGTGTGTGTGTGATGAAACCACCCGCTGTTTGCCTATCAAGGTCAGCGATAATTGCATGCGTGAGCAGTGTGTCTGCTGTGGCCCTAGGAGATAATGGAGAACTAGATCATAGTTAGTGACCAGTGTGTGTATGTCTATTTGTGAATGTGAATGTGTGTGTGCGTGATAGGGAGCAAGTGAAAAGTGTGGAAAAAGGGAAAAAAAAAGTGAGGTAGAGAGATACAGGTTGGAAAGGACATAGAGAGAGAGGATGAAGAGACATTGGTAAAAGGAGGGGAGAGAGATGTGTGTGTGTGTGTGTGTTGGGCGCTACACAGAGTGTACTGTGGGACTGACCTTCACTCCGGGCCCCCGTGGTCCAGCTGAAAGTGTGCCAGGAATAATCAGAACTATTTTTGCTGTTCCATCATTTAGATAAAGTAGGACACATCAAGCAGGCCTTGGCCACCAGGAGAAACACTCACACTCACACACACACACACACTCACACACACACACAGCAACATCAGCTCACCCGCTGTGTTTTCATCAGTGATCTGCAGCTTGTGCTGGTCCTCTTGAGACATGGTCATGAGTCATGACCTCTTTAGACCTGAGGCCACTCAGTTGTGATTAAATGAGCCTGCGATTCTTCTCACATGTAAAACCTGATTATTGCTGTTTTAATTCAGCACAAGCATGTACTGGAGCCTGACTGATAAATCAATGTGCTGATATTATTGGCCGATATGAGTTAATTGCTGATAAACAATAATTAATAAAGGAAATGGGGATGGGAGGTGTCATGAATGTTGTCATATTGTAGTTTGTCCCCTAGCAAAGATAGCCTACTGGAAGTTGTCTTGTTTAAAGTACTATTTACGACAAGTTTAAAACTAATTTTTAAAATGGCACAAACAATTACTTAATATAATATTGCAGTGCTAAGACATATTTTAAGCACATTACATGTTGTTATTTTGGTTGTGACTTTTAAATAAATACATCTAACAAAATCAACCAGTACGTACAGAATTTTTCTTTTAAAAATCAATATCCATCTTATATTTCCTACATCACTTTGAATTAGTGAGTGAATATTTGTCATTGGGAACACACCACACCACAGCACAGCACACAGTGCACCACAGCGAGACGTGACCTCTGCATTTGACCCTTTGGTGAAGGAACAGTGGGCAGCTTTTTTAAACCTTTACCAGTCTGGGCAGCTGACATGGACAGTGCTTGGAGATGGTATGCTGCTCATGAGTACTTTTATTAGAACCTGCGATCTTCTGATCACGGGGTGAAATCCCTAACGTTACGACACCAACTGCCCCATTCTACATAAGGTTTAAATCAGGGGACAACGGCTTAAGAATAGGGTTAAGTCAGACTGACCAGAGGTGACAGTCCTAGAACTAAATGGTACATGCCAACAGATGGAGTGTGTAAGTTGGTGGGTGGTTCCACTCTGCAGTATTGTGTATCCGCATCACACCGCAGCCTTGAACCTCATCGGAATGACCCGCTCCACTCTCACGTCCCTCCGTTTTTTGGAGTGTGTTGTGGTGTAGTGGGAAGCTATTAAACGGAGAGCGCTGTGGCGGAGGCAATGGCTGGAGTTAGCGGGCAGGAGAGTGTGCGCGTGATGAAGTGATGGACAGAGGGAAGAATGAGAGGTGGAAGGCTATTTTCTTCCTACTTTCGGCTTGATGGAAGTCGATGGTGATGGGCCGCTATCGCTCTCACTCATCCCAGTGGGACACTCACTACTCTCTCCCTCTCTTCCCCTCGCTCTCTCAGTCTGTCTATCTCCTTCTCCCTCTCTCCTCTCTTCATTTTTCTCGGTTACATCCTTGTTGTCGGCGCTCGGGTGGCCAGGAGATGCGTTAATTACGAAGGCGGTAAAAAGATGCCACTAAATGTTTGAAGATTAGAGTGTTCCTCGGCTCAGCTTTAACGAGGATCTCGCGGCTAACGCTCTGAACCGCCGCTAGAAAGAGGAATAATTCCTCTAGCAAAAAAGTGTAATCTATTATATTTTCGTATGATCATTACTAATGAGGGTTAAGCTCATCCTACTGCTCTGCTGGTGCATTTAAACAGCACTTCAAGTCCAGCATCCGTTTCTTCATCCATCTCTCTGTTTCTCTCTCTCTCTTCCGTGTCTGTCCATCCATCTATTGTTCCACCACATATCTAGACGGATAGATCCTTCTAATTATTCATCCACTTGTTGGATTGCTCTTCTGTCCACCTGTCTGTGTTTATTCGTCCGTTCACCTCTCCACTTCATCCATCCATTAACTTGGTCATTCTCTATCAGATCTCTATTATTTCTTCATTGTTTATCCTCTTTTTCCTTCTCATTTATTCTTCTCCGTTTCTACTGCTCCTCTTTTCTCTTCTAGTCTTATTTCCTCTCTTCTCTTTTCTTCTACTCTTTTCTCAGTTTCAGTTGTCTTCTCTGCTGTCATTCCCTTCTATTCCCCTGTCCGCTTCTGTCTCTCCCTCACTCTTTTTCCTATCCTCTTCTTTGTCTCCTCTCTTCTCTTTTCCTCTCCTCTCTTGTTTCTTCTTTTCTCTTCTTCACTCTTCTTCTCCACTCTTCTTTTCTCATCTCCTCTCTTCTTTTCCTTTCTCCTGTTTTCTTATTTCTTCTCCTCTCTTTCTTTCTACTCCCCTCTCTTCTCCTTTCTTCGCCTCTCCTCTTGTTGTCTTTTCTCTTCTTCACTCTTCTTCTCATCTCTTCTCCTCTCCCATCTTCTTTTCTACTTCTCTTCTTCTCTCTACCCTTCTTTATGCTTCTCATTTCTCTCTTTTCTTCTCCTCTCCACTCTTCTATTCTCTTTGCCTCTCTTTTCTTTCCTCTCCTCTTCTATCTCTGTTCCGTGGCCTTATCTTTTCTTCCCTCTCTCTCTCCTTCCTCCACCGCTCTCCGGCAGGAGGGATTTTTATGACAGGCTGCATGTGAAGTGAAGAGCCTCATAAAAGTCTCAGGGTCACTTTATGGTCAGACGGCGTTTTACAGATCCGAGGCCAAGCCTCTGCCTTAAAACCCACAAAGGCCCGAGCTGCTGCTGTGTGTGTGCTGTTGTCTAAATGCTAAACACGCTTCCACACACACACACGCAGTAATCCTCACCTGTGTCCTGATCTGCATTTGAAATTGTGCTCTACTTAAGGAACTGTTGATTCGTTCTGTGCTGCTGTTTGCGTTTTCAGCACTAAATTTGATTAGTAAAGCTGCAATTAAATTTGTTTTGCCGGGTTTTGCAGCTGTTGAAAGTTTCCAAGTCCACTGCACGCACACACACAGAGTGAGCACACACTTTTTAAAAGGAGCACTCTGGGTAAAGCTAGAACTGCAGTTTCCCAGAACTGCGCTCCTCCGGGTGTGTGTGGTGGCTTGTGGCTTAATAGCGGAGTGTGAGGTGGTGGAGGTTTTTAGCTGAGCTCACGTCTCCCGGCATTTGCTCTCTGATGGCTGTGGGAGAGACGAGCTGGCTGTCACATTCGGAAGAGGCTGAGTCAGACCCGAGAGCTCCATTTTAGCTCCCGGTTTCACTTTCACCTCCCTGCAGGCCCGGCTACTGGGCGCTGTGTGTGTGTGTGCGCGTGTGTGGTGAGAAATGTATTGTTTTGACCAGCATGTCTTTATAAAATGATTAGGCCTCCTTCACCACCATTCTTAAGAGATTTATTTTTAAAACGTACACAGTTTTCAACAAGATTCTACAAATGTTCTCTTATGTGAGATTTGCTCCGAGATAAGAACAGTATCTGCAACTGCTGAAGAGAACATCCATGTTTGTGCAACACCTTCTTGAGTTTGTTTAACGGCTTGAGCCCGATCGCCCCCGGTACCGGGGGCAGAACGGGAAGGCTTTAAATAGTCAGTAAACGTAAACAAACATATGCATGCGGCACATCAACATCACCGATAGAATCTCGTCTAAAAATCTCAAACGACAAATTCCCCCTGAACATAACACGATTCCAACACCAAACACATAAATAAACAAAGAACAAAAACACTTCGCAGGTCTACGTGGAAGAAATACGGCTGTAGAATCTATACTACTATGGTCAACCATGCGTACCGTATATCATATGAAAGCCCAGACTCCGCAGATTACGCAGATAATATGTTTTTTTTTGGTGAACGTGATTTTTTTTCATGTTCTGCTGCGTTCCTTTATTCTGACCCAGTAACATGTACGCCGATTCCACAGGAATCTCACAAGTGTTACCTTTATAATGATACAAAAAGCATAAAAATAGACATTGTGGTTGCTGAGATTTACACATTTTATTTTAGATTATCTTTTTTCATGCAAAAATCTGTAAAACAGTCTCAGAGCTTGACAGGTTAAATTCTACAGTTGTATAATATTATATTATTTCAACGTCTTAATCTTAAGATCAAGTTTAAGGAGAGAGCTTAAGAATGTATTGGTGAATGAGGTCCGTTGATGCTTTTATGGAATATATCAGATTATTCTGGATTGGGAAATTAGCCAGAAACGTTTTTAAAAATTAAAAAAAAAAACTTATTCAGACTGTTCTACTGTAAAGCATACGACACTGTGGCTAAGAACCCTTGGTTTTCTGTTTCCTCTTTATTTGGATAACAAAATACTGAATATTTACCAAGATTTCTGGAAGCCTGCAGCACTCTGGTCAGATACTGAGCTGTGTATTGTGCTAATACAACTAGCCAGATTAGCATCCCAGACTTCTACTGTAGTAACACATCCATCTACATGGTTTTTTTAATTTGTCAGATGATATTGTAGTTGATTTTTTCATTTGATATGAAAGGAAGTGATGATGGTACATCATGGTGGTAAATATGACATTGTCTCGTATCAGCCTCTGCCTCCTGAACTGAATCTAATGGAAATCGTATCGTAGCAGACCTTGTGATATCGACAGACATAACATTCTTGTTTATTGAATCGATAAAACATTGTGTTGTGATGAAATTTACGGTTTGCTTATGATATGATTTATGACTACTTCTGACTACTCAGTGAAAAAGTGGGAAAGTAGAATTTAGAACAAGCTCATTGTGTTTATTCTCCTGCCTCCACAGCTTCAATAAATGCATGTACTTGAAATACTAATTCTTCATTAATTTAATTGAGATATAAATTATATAGATGTAGGTAAAAGGGGCAGTTGATGCCGTAACGGTAGGGTGTTCACCCCGTGATCAGAAGGTCGCAGGTTCGAATCCACAGCCGGTAAAGTTACCACTGAGGTACTCATGAGCAAGGTACCGTCCCCAAGCACTGCTCCCCGGGTGCTTGTTAGCTGCCCGCTGCTCCTTCACGGATGGGTTAAATGCAGAGGTCACATTTGGTTGTGGTGCACTGTGTACTGTGCTGTGGCGTGTTCACAATGACAAATAATCACTTTCAAAATATTGCTGGTGCACGCTGGTTGTCTAACAACTAGCTGTTTCACTTGCTAGCAAGTTAACCCACGTCACTAGCATGTCTGTTAGCTTGGTGTAACTAGGTTTGCCGTCGTTAAATCATATTTATAATTATATAAATCATGCATCCCAAATTCCTGTAAATAAATAGGACGAGCACTCTCTTCCCTGTACACTACACGAGCACAACTCTGACTCTCTCCTTGTCTCATTTCATGGTCTTAAAGGGATTAGTTTGGGATTAGGCATCACCCAGTGCAGGATAACTAAACATTACTCTGCATGATTTAAATTATTCTAATGTATGCGTGTTGGTGCTGATGGTTTAATTATTGCGGCTTGTGAGCTTTATGAGCTAAGTGAACCATTAGTGGAAGAACATGCCTCCTCCTTGTGTTAGATTTTTTTTTACTTGCTATGAGAAGTGTGTGCTAAAAGTGTGTGTGAGCGCACATAAGTGAGTGTGTGTGTGTGTGTGTATGAGAGAGAGCTGCATGTTGAAGGAGCACATGACAAAACACCAGCTATTAATCAGATTTAAGTGGAACTTGTGTTTCAACTTTCTCAGTGTTTTTCCCTCCGAGGATTCTGGGGATTCTTTTGTTTCCCACGACCAAAATATCTGGTACAATTTGTAGTATTAGTGACAAATCGCCCCCTCGCTCCCCTTCTCCCTCCATCCCTCCCTCCCACTGTTCCTGTTCGCTGACTGCAGTTGCAGTTGCACTTGACTTGACGAGATATACTTAACGCTCAGAACGCTTACGCAGACGCATCTCGGCTGCCACACATTTTCTGAGTTCTTATGATGCGTCCTTTGAGCACGTAGTCAGAAACTAACGGGGCGCGTACGCAAGCTGCAGTACCAGCAAAGATTTTGGGTGGCAGTGCGTTCAAGTTTTGGTACGTGACGTCAGCTTCGTTGTTAATTATCAACATGGCGGAACGGTTTCGCCCTCTTTTTCGCACCTTCGTAACATCCAAATGCAAATAATTTTTATCTTTATTTCTGTGTGCTCGTGAGATGTCTCCACTTGAGCATGAGAGTGCTAAATATTTCCACTTCCCATTGTTTCCCCCTCTGAGGAATTCTGGGGATTGTATTGTTTGGCACGACCCATATATCAGAAACAATTTATAATATAAACGTTTCCTCTTCCTCTCTCTCTCCCTCCCTCCCTCCCTCCCTCCTTTCGCCTGGCCGTACCCCAGGGATTAATTTAACGAGCTGTCGGAGGCGGTCTCTCCCAGGTCCTCGTTAGCCCTGTCGTCCCGACTGTTGCCTGCCGTTGACTAATTGACTTATTCTGGATGTCTAAGCGATTCGGAGAGACCTCATATTTCATCCTCCTGCTCCACCTCTCTGTCTCACCCTGTCGTTTTGTCAGGATTTTTTCAGATTAGGTCAGGAAGTCTGGCAGCGCTGTGTAACTCCGGCGGACTTGAGTGGCAGTTCTGTGATGTCATGGTAACCCCTGAGAATCATCATTTTTGTCTCTTCATCCCTCTCAAATTTTACTGAAATGTGTGTAAACTAACGCTACTGTGGTTTAGCAAATTGCTAATGACATTGGCATTTTTGGCCTCATGGATGGAAGTGGATTGTTCTTGAGTCAGATCTGCTAAATTGTGGGTTTTGTTTGCTCCACATTTTCCAAAATTTCAAGCAAAGTTTAGAGAGGTCTTTTTTCTGACCACTTTGTAGTTGCCGGTTGATAGTGTAAAGGTTAGGGTGTTTGCCCTGTGATCGGAAGGTCGCTGGTTTGAATCCCAGGACAGATGAAGCTACCACTGAGGCACTCATGAGCAAGGTACCGTCCCCAAGCACTGCTTCCCAGGCGCTGCCCATGTCAGCTACCACTGGGAAGCAGTTCCTGGGGATGGTACCTTGCTCATGAGCACTTTAGTGGTACCTTTATCGGTCCAGGATTGGAACCGCCAACCTTCTGATCACCGGGTCAACGCTCTGTGTCCACAAAACGCGTTTTTTGCACTGAGAATGGTCAAAACCTTATTTCCAGAGAGCTTTCTCTGAGCTTCTCTCAGTGCTTGTTGTCGCTAAGTTACGAAAAGCGTCATCGGGCACTTACGTGTTCGTTCCTATTTCATGTAAACATTGTAACGTCTTCCTTTGAGGTAAACCGTGCAAGAAAACAGCTGAGAGAGTACCACCGATTTATGTCCCACCCCCTTCTCGATTTTGAGAGAAGTGACATTGGCGAGCGCAGTGCTGTTTTAATAGTTGAACGGATTTCAACTTGTAGCGCCCACACGTTTGCTGGACACAGGCCCGTACTGATCCAAACTGTACCAACTGCTCCAAACAGTGAACAGTGCTTGTGCTGGTGATCTCTGGACTTTAGTGTGTCTGCATATGGTTTGCAGTCTGCAACAACCCCAGGCATAATGTTAGGGAGGACTGAACACACACACACACACACACGCACACACAGCGTGCTGGCTGCAGCAGTGTGTTGCTCTTGGTGTCAGTACTGCTCCTGTTCCGCTTGTGTGAACGTCTTTTCTCTTCTCGTTCCCGTCTCTTCATTCCAAACGACTTCTATTTATTCCTAATCGAGTTGCCGTCAGTCCGGAGCGGAAATCAACACCTCATTACACTCGTAATGCGCAGTCCTCTCTCGCTGTGTAAAAACCCCCATGCTGCTGGCGCACACGCGCACACACACACACACACACACACACACACACACACACTCTCGGCCAGATCACAACTCAACTATGTACCAATACAGTACATGGAAGGGGAATTAAGAGTGGGGAATGCTAGCAGATCACCTGAACACACGCACGCACACACACACGTGCACACACACACGCACACACACACACACACACACACAGCTCTCACCCTCAGTTTCATCTTTCTATTAGATCGCAGTGAAGAAAATCTGGCAATCAGAGAGTGAGGTGTGGAAATCAATAACTCTCTCTCTCTCTCTCTCTCTTTCTATCCCGCTTTCTTGTTCGTTCTCTCTCTCTCTCTCTCTCTCTCTCTCTCTCTCCTATTCTCCCTCCCTCTATTTTTCACTCTCTCTTCTCTCTCTTGTTCTCTTTCTCTCTCCCTCTACTACTCTCTTTTTCTTCTCTCTCTCCCTCTTCCTCTATTTCTCTCTCTCTCTCTTGTTCTTTTTCTCTCTTATTCTCTCTCTCTGCAACATGTTCACTCTCAGTCACTCTCTCTCCTCCCTCTCTCTCTGCACGTTACTCCGTTATTCTCTCGTCCCTCTTTCTTATTTCACACTCTATTTCTCTCCTTTTCCTTCTCTCTGATTCTCTCCTCATTATGCTCTTACGCTCTGTTCCTCTCTCTCTCTCTCTCTCTCTCTTCCCATCTCTCCCCCCCGTCTTATCTCTAACTATTGAATATAAGCATTGAATATTTACCAGTTTTTACAAACTGTGGATAAGTAACAGTGACATAATGTTGGTAATTACAACAATAATAGTGACGTAACCTTTTAATTATAGTGGCAAAGATGTTATTAGTGTATTATTGTGTGTGTGTGTGTGTGTTGACAGGAGTGCTGCTAGCTCATTAATCCTCCCAAATCCCGGTGAACTCACTGGAGTGTGAATTTCATTTCTCTCTCTGCTATTGGCTGCAGTGTGTGGATCAGAGGCAGTGTTCACACACACACACACACAGAGTTCCCATAATCAGACTCTAATGGATTTCTGCCCTGCCCTCTGCAACACACACACTCCTGCCCGTCACTGTTTACCACAGTTAATCTGTGACCCTTTACTTCCATCTCATTCTCTCTCTCTCTTTACAATGACACACACACACACACACACACACACACAGTTGCTGTACACATCTCCCAGCTGCATTGTTGCTTTGTCCAGTGCTTGTTGTGGTATGAGCAGAAGGTGACATGAGCTAGATGAAACATGTCAGTCGTGTCACAGCCTTTAGTCCCGTTGTGTGTGTGTGTGTGTGTGTGTGTGATGCTCTGACAGGATCTCATTCCCATTCACACCTTGTCTGCAGGTCTGATTCTCTCTCTTGGCATATGCTCCAACATGTGTTTTTGCCCTGCAGTGTTAGCACCTCTACATCCGCCTGCAGCCAAATACACACACACACACACTTGCGAAGCTTTACACCTCCAGCCCTGACTCCACCTCCCAGTCCCAGGGATGTTGTACTACAACACATTAACGTCCAAACTCGCCTCCACCCAGCTGCTCCTGACTCGGACATTGCGGGGCTGGAATCAGAGTTTATAACACAGCTGCTCTGAACCTGAAAGTGGGCAACGTCACCTTCACGCTCACATGAAAACATCTCAAGCTTTAGCAGAAATATCTCTTGAGCATGCGAAAAACATCTTGTGAACATGAGAAAACCTCTTGTGCTCCTGCAGAAAACATCTTGCGATCCCACTTAAAAAATCTCTTGACCATGGGACAAGCATCTTCTGAACCAAAAAAATAAAAACCATGAGAAAGCATCTTGCGCTCCCACTGACAAATTTCATGAGCATGTAAAAACAATCTCGCGAACATGCAAAAACCTCTTGTGCTCCTGGAATAACCATCTTGCGCTCCCATTGAAAAAGTCTCATGACCATGGGAAAAACGTCTGGTGAACATGAGAAAACATCTTGTGCTCATACTGAAAAACCTCCTGAAGACGCGAAAAACATCTTGTGCTTACCCAAGAACATCTCGTGAGCGTGCAGCATTTTCTTCTGTGGAAGCTAAATATTTTGCTGCGACATCTCCCTCTCGGGTGAATCTAAAAGGCAGCTCTGTAGCTTTGGCAAATTTTGACTGATTTTTCTTTCACGGTTGCATTTGAATTAAACACTTCCTTGCTATTACGAGGTACAAAATGTTCTTTTGTCATGAATATTGCACTGGTCAGCACTGGTCAGTTGCCTCACCAGTGACACTTTGATCCAGAGATATTTGGGGGTTTTGCAAGGTATTGTAGCTACATGTGTAAGATGTGGTGGTCAATATTGAATTCTGAATGCAACAGTGACGGTGGACTCACTTCAGCTCATGTCATGTCCCATGTGTTGACGTCACACTGACCACGTTGTCCGTACTCCTGTAAATATGCTGCTTTACTGCTTTGATGTTAGCATATTGTTCATGTCTGCAGTGTGTAATGTATTCGTGATGCTTGCGCATGTATTTGCATGTGATTATCCGCCATAACGAGCCATGCGCTTGCCGCCTCGTTAACACTCTCCGCGCTGATGGTGCATGACTAACGAGCTCGTCCGCTAACAGGCTGCTAACCTGTGTGCAGGCATTTTGGGGTTTGGAGCGCCGGACTAAGTGCCCCCCACTGACCCCCTGACCAACGTTTTGGGAAGGGTCAGCGCTGACCAAACGGCAATTATAAGAGCATTTTACTGAAGTGATTTGTTGTTGACTTGATTTTGAGTGTGTGTGTGTGTGTGTGAGTGTGTGTGTGAGTGAGAGTGGGCTGATGGGTAACTGGATACAGGCGCAAGCATGTACACACACTTCTCTTTTCCTCCTTCCTCGTGCATTCTTTCTCTGTTCTTTTTTTCTCTTCTCTTCACTCTTTCCTTTTCCCTTCTCTATTCTCACCTTACCTACCTCTTTTCCCTTCTTCTTCCATTCTCTTTTCTCTTCTCTTCCCTCTCTTCCTCTCTCCTTCCATTCTGTCTATTCCTGCCTGCCAGTCTCTTTTCTTCCCCTTTTCTCTTTTCCATCCATTTTTCCTTTTCACTTCCATTCCCTCTTTTCGTAGCATCTATTTCTCTTCTCTTCACTCTTTCCTTTTCCCTTCCATTCTCTCTTCTCTTTGTTTCTCTTCTCTTCCCTTCCTCTTCCCTCCTTTTTCTTCTCTTCTTTGTTTTTCTTTTACTCCCTTCCTCTTCCATCCTTTTTTCTTCTCTTCTCTTTGTTTCTCTTCCCTCCTTTTTCTTTTCGTCTCTTTGTTTCTCTTCTCTTCCCTTCCTCTTCCCTCCTTTTTCTTCTCGTCTTTGTTTCTCTTCTCTTCCCTTCTTCTTGTCTACTTTTTCTTTTCTTCTCTTTGTTTCTCTTCTCTCCTTTTTCTTCTCTTCTCTTTTCTCTTTTCTTCCCTCTCTTCCTCTCTCCTTCCATTCTCTCTTTTCCTGCCTGCCAGTCTCTTTTCTTCCCATTTTTCTCTTTTCAACCCCCTTTCATTTTTAATTCCATCTTCTCTTCAGTGTTTCCTTTTCCCTTCCATTCTCTCTTTTCTTTGTTTCTCTTCTCTTCTTTCCTTACCCTTCCTCTTTCCTCCTTTTTCTTCTCTTACATTTGACTCCCTTTTCCTCCACTCTATTTTCTTCCCTCTCTTCCTCTCCCCTTCCATTCTGTCTTTTCTTGCCTTCCAGGCTCTTTTCTTCTGATCTATTCTCTTTTCCACCCTCCTTTCCTTTCCCTTCCACTCTCTCTTTTCGTAGCACCTGTTCTCTTTTCCTGTTTCCTCTCCCTTTTCCTTCTGTTTTCTTTACTCTTCACTCTTTCCTTTTCCCTGTTCTATTCTCCTCTCTATTCTCTACTCTTCTCTTCTCTTTGTTGTTCTTTACTCCGTTTCCTCCCTCTTTTTTCTTCTCTTACATTTCATTCTCTTATCTTCTCTTCCCTCTTTTCCTGATCTCTTTCATTCTCTCTTTTTCTGCCTTCCAGACTCTTTTCTTCCCATCTTTTCTCTTACGACCCATTTCCCTTCCATTCTCTCTTTTTATAGCATCTATTCTCTTTTCGTGCCACCTTTCCTTTTTCCTTCCATTTTATTATCTCTTCCTTGATCTGCTGTTCTCTTTCATTTTCTTGTCGTCCCCTCGATTCTGTCTTCTAAGTTATGTTCTCTTCACATTCATTCTCTTTTCTCTTCTCTAACCCTTTCCTTTTTCTCCCCTCTACTCCTCCCAAGACATGTTTTGAATGTTGGAGTTGAGTGTGTGTGTGTGTGTGCAGCATTTTTTGATATTTGTTAGGACCTGATCGTCCCCTAAAGTACAGGACAGTGTAAAGTTCATCACGAAGATAGGAATGCACGACTGTGTGTGTGTGTGTGTGTGTGTTTGTGTGTGTA
This sequence comes from Distichodus sexfasciatus, assembly GCA_032718565.1. NCBI lineage: Eukaryota > Metazoa > Chordata > Actinopteri > Characiformes > Distichodontidae > Distichodus > Distichodus sexfasciatus. The sequence continues at coordinate 266,583 of JAVGVS010000463.1, read as the reverse complement.
TTGGCAGACTCTCAGATTGTGTTGAACTCTTGTTTACAGACATTACCTGCTTGAATGGCACTCTGTCATGCGTGGGTGAGTGCATGATTGCGTGCGTGTGTGTGTGTGTGTGTGTGTGTGTGCGTGTGTGTGAGGCTGTGTCGGTCCCTGTGGGAATGGGAGTATTTGTCTTGGAGCTTTTCCTTTTGTGCCTCGACCCTGACTCTGGCAGAATGAGTTTTTAAATGCGTCCCAGAGCCGTGTGACCGCACACCCAGCCTCATGTCCCTGTCTGATGACCTCACTCGGAGGTTATACACACGCACACACACACACGCACACACACACTCTTCTTCTGCCTCACTGGGGTTAGACGTCATATTCCACCTACAGTCACGAATCCCTGAGCGCTCTCTCGCTCTCTCTCTCTCTCCCTCCATGTCAGTCTCCTCCACACAACTCCTCTCTTCTTCTCTATCTTCCTTTCCTCTTTTCTTCACCTCTCTACTCTTTTCTTCTTTTCTTTTCTACCATACCCTCCTTTTCTTTTCTCCTTTTTCCCATCCCCTCTCTTGGCTAATGTTCTCTCCCCTACCTTCTCTTCTCTACTCCTTTTTTCTCTCCTCTTCTCTTCCTTTCTGCTCATTTTTCCTCCTCTCATCCTTTTGCTCTTATTCTCTCTTCTCTTCTGCCCTCGCCTTGTCTCTTCCCTTCCCCTCCCTTCCTCTCCTTTTCTGTTCCATTCACTCTTCTCCTTTTTTCCTCTCCTGTCCCGTTCTCTCCTCCTGTACAACGCTCTCTTTCTCTCCCCCTCTCACCCTTGCTGTCTTTTCCTGATTTCTCTCTGACATTAATCAACTCTTTTCCGGGCAGGTCAGAGTCATTAGCATACTATCATCATTATCATCATCATCATCATCATCATCAGTATTGGACCCTGCCTCCTCATCTCTCTCCTCCTCCTCTTCTTCATCTTCCTCTTCTTCATCCTCCTCTCCTACGCCGTTATGCATTGCTAAGCTTGGGGAAGCGCCGATCAATCCGGCACGGCCGCTGTTATTAAGAGCTCTGCCCCCACGGGACGAGAGAGAGAGTGTAAACAACGTGCTGAGGTGGAGTTGTGAAATTCCTCCTCAAAAAAATATCATCATCATAAAAAGCTAAAAACTCTGCAGGCCGTGTGCATTAGCGTGTGATGGACGGGCGCTTCTCTTTTTTGGTCCTCTGTTCTTTCTCCTCCCTCCTCTTCCCCACTTCTTCTCCGTGCCCCTGACGATGTTGGTATTTGCTGCATGCAGACAGGTGCATCCATCATCGCGCCACAATTGAATTTCTCTCTCTCTCTTTCTCTCTCTCTCTTTCTCTCTCTCTCTTCCTCCCTCCCTCTCTCTCTGTGTCTCTCTCTCCATAGCGTTGATAAAGTTGCTGACTAGCGCTCGTCCCCCAGATGGGATCAATAGCACTTTGTTTCCCGCTGGAGAAGCGTCTGCTCCTCGCTCTCCCTACCTCCCTCGAAACGCCCCTCTGCCCTTCAGAATGTACCTTTGCCCCTCCACAATGTCCCTATGACAACTGCAGAATGTCCCTCTGCCCCACGGGAATGCCCCTGTGTATCGCCTCTCTGCTCCCAGAATGCCTGCCCCCCACCAAAATGCCCCTCTGCCCCCTAAAATGCCCTTTGGTCCATCCAAAATGCCCCTTTACACCATTGCCACTCTGCCCCCAGAATGCCTCTTTACCCCAGAATGCCCCCCCTCCCCAGACTGCCACTCTGCCCCCCAAGACACTCCCTCCACTCATGAAGATATCCGCCCACAAACCACCCTTTAACCACCGAGCACCCCACTGAACAAAAGAATCCCCTGCCCTCACAAAACGCCGGACAGGCGCCGGACACTCGGAGCTGCTTACGCGGAGCTGGAGACTTAGCAGCTTAGGGAAAGAGATAAATAGCAAAACTGAGAGGTGGGCATAGATGGAGAGAGAGATGACCAAACAGAAGGAGAAGAAGATGAAGGGAGGGAGAGAGAGAGAGCGAGAGAGAGGGAGAGGGAGAGAGAGAAAAAGAGAGAGAGAGTGAAGGAGAGGGAGAGAAAGAGAGAGAGTGAAGGAGAGGGAGGGAGTGAGGGAGGAGGGAGGAGAGGAGGTGAGAGAGAGGGAGAGAGAGAGAGGGAGAGAAAGAGCGAGAGAAGGAGAGGGAGAGAGAGAGAGGGAGGGAGAATGTGCTTCTTTTGCAGGTTTGACTCCCGCTGAGTTAAGTGTGTAAAAACCCAAATCTGGGAGCTGTGCAACTTTAGCTGTACTGCAGATTATGTGCGGTGTAAGAAGTCCACACTGAGTGTGTGTGTGTGTGTGAGAGAGAGAGAGAGAGAGAGTGTATGTGTGTGTGCAAAAGAAAGAGAGGAAGAGAGAATTATGCTCTTTAATATGGGCCTCCAGAAGGCGTTAAATACTCGTTACACACACCCACCCACCCACACGCACACACACACACACTCACACACACACTCACACTAGTAGCACACAAGAGCCACAATGAAAAGATGAAATGATGATGATGATGGTGTGTGTGTGTGTGTGAGAGAGAGAGAGAGAGTGACAGATTCATTTCATAACTACTAGTTGTTTCATGAGTAAGTGTGTATATGTGTGTGTGCCCATGTAAAGTGGTAGGGGGTGTGTGTGTGTGTGTTACTATGACAATCAGCTGGTGCTGATGCTGAGGGCTGATGGTAACAAACTTTGTCGTCTCCTCTCCTGCCCCTCGCTTACCACCGCGCTGCCACGGTTACCACCCGCTCCCCACTCTTACTGCCACAGCTGTCATACACTCCCGCCCTCACCATCAGTCTTTCACACACACAGACACACAAAAGAGCAGTCAGACATCTCTTACGGGGCTCGGGGGGCTAGACACTGAAAAAACGATGGAGGGAGGGATGGAGAGAGAGACAGAACAGAGAAAGAGAAATTATGATGTTCATCATTGATGAGCCTTAGGCTTGACATCTGTATTTGTGTGTGTGTGTGTCGCAGCATTGCTCCTCGTCGGCTCTCCGCAGGGTGTGTGTTGTGTCTCTGTGTGATTCATCCTGCATCGATTCCCCTGTTGGGAGACGTGTTCAACCCCCTGTGTGTGTGTGTGTGTGTGTGTGTGCCAGAGGAGTGACATTATAAAATAGAACATGAGGAGATCAGACACTGTTCAGTTCCACATTTTCACCACATGGTGTAGTACCGTACTCTGTGTCTGAGTCTGTGTCAGGGAGGAGGAGACTTTAAACAACGCAAAGTTTTATCAATTAAAAATAAAATTCAACGGCTCTTGTGAGAGGGAAAAGTCTTTAAGGATTAAATTAAATGGACATATATATTCATCATATCATATATACACACACACTCTTAAACACACTTCCTGCGCTCACACTCCCCCCCCACACACACACACTCGGACTGTGAACTAACTCTGTTGCTCCTCTGCACTTTATACCTCACCGTTGCTGTGATGCGCATGCTGCTATACGGACCATCTCTTTCATGTTGCACTGAAACCTTCTCTGAAAAGATGTGTAAGAATAAGAAAAATGTCTATATTTACAAACTGTACGGTATTACTATCGCTACAACATTGCCATAATATTTGCATATTTTTTGCACTGCCTCTACCATTTGCACAACCGTTAAACATGTATATATCACTGGTCACTTTTTAACTAACTATATCTGCACAAATTATTGAAAAGTACTGCACAGAATGGTTCTCCAATGCTGCTATAATATCTGTACAAACTTAAATTCCAGTCAGACTTTTTAAGAATACACTTCTATTAATAGATTGGATATCGAAATCTTTCATACTGAAAACTGTCAGTCAATTTCCACTTCTAGCTTAAAATGTATATTTTGTGTCCTATTTATTTATATATTGTTTATTTTATGTGCCCTATCTGTTCTTTGTTCTCTGGTTCTTGTTGCACTGCGTAAACTGGAGCCACGTCTTCTCGTCTCTCTGTATATCTGTACAATATATAGAAGAGATGACAAAGTTTACTTTGACTTTGACTTCGACTTGATCATACACTGTGGAAAGTCTCGTCTGGTCTCGGACTCGGCCGTATTTCACCTCGTTCTTGTCATGGACTCTGAATTTCATTTCGAGACCAGACGAGACCACAACTATTTTACTATTAAAACTCTTTGAATTAATTAGTTTATTATTTGAGTGTTTTAATAACTCAGAATTCCTTTAACTTGCAGAAACCACACACATACCGTCACACTCACAAGACTTTGAACTTACCGGACATGATATATTTATTCCTTTGTATGTAAAATTATTTCAGAGTAATTCCGTGCACAAAAACTGAGGTAATTGGGTAAAACCGCATTAATTACATTATTCACGATGTAAATACACACGTTAGCGCTCACGACTCTCACATGGAACGCCATCGTGTGCAAAAATGTAGCTCTCTTCCAGAAAGAGAATTTTATAAAATGAATAAAGAAGAGTTTACGCCTGGCACTAACCTTATTTTTCTTCACAGTATTAAGCCATAGAATGTCTCTACATAATAATAACAACAGCTCTGCAAGCCGATAAAATCGTGAGTTCACTGTGGTTTGTTGAGTTCAACATACGATGTGATCAGTTTGGAAAACCGCTTCCAGTGAAGCTATTTCCTCATTATAGATATGTAAGAGAGAAATATTCAATAAACATGTTTAATGTCGTTAAGGCTCTGCATGTTCCACTTGTTTGTCATGTGGTGTAAAACGTACATTGGTCCGGTCTCAGTCCTTTAGAATCTTGGTCTTGTGTCGGTCTTGACACCCTCTGGTCTCGGACAGGACTAGGTCTCGGTTTAGGTGGTCTTGACACCAACTCTACTGTTAAGTTACCAGTAAACCTGTCTAGAAACAAATGGCAGAAGGACCTTAGTAGCTAATTTGTCAGCGAGTACATATCCCAGTTTAAAACTGAAACAAATTCACACCTTTGAGTGAATCTGGATGGAAAAAAAGTGTCGTTTATTTTACGTAGTATTTCTGGACTGGAACTTCTCTTGATTGGATTGATCTCTCTGGTGTGTCCTTTTTTTACTCATCTTTATCTAATTTCATTTGATCTGTTTCTTTTATTTGCTCACTTTTTTTTTGCTTTATTCTGAAGCAGGTTTTGGTAAACCTGTAGTGTTCTTGAAATGTGCCCTGAATAAAACGTAAATAAAACTTACTTACTGATCTGCAAAGCGCAAAATAATCCCATAGATACATTCGTCAAATAGAAACCAACGTCTGATGCACCGACTGCAGAAATTCAACACCTATGATTGATAGAATATTAAAATTATTATAATTAGATCAGACACAGCAAAAGAGTGTTGCTGTATGCTAAAAAGGTGTTGATCAAACATGCTGAAGATCAGTTAGATTAGAAACAGTTGGATCAGACAGAGTTATTAACACATCTACAGTTAACAGAGTAAAAAATATTTAGGTAATTAGATGTACATGTAGATCAGACAGTATGCACAGCTTGGATATTGAGTACTGCTGTTGAATGCCTAATTAAGTACGATGAAGAGAACACAAGCATGACTGAATAAAAGCCTGTAGTTCTTCTTTGTGTTCTTCACATGGAAGTAGATCAGACTCTGAACTTTGGAGTTAATCAAGAACCCACAAAACTGTATGCAGGAGCGTTTTCAATAAATTCAGCGTGATCCGCTTCGGAAGGACGGCTTAGCGCAACATGAACAGCTAATCAGCAAAGTAGAACTTTGAAAAGAGGAAAAGTGCAGGGGGGGAGATCCTGGCGTCCTCCGGCTCCCGTTCTCTAAACTTCCCTAATCTCCTCTCTCCTGGCTTGAGTCTGATTACGAAAGTCCTGTGGAAAGCCGGCAGGCTGCGAGATCAAAGCGGGGACGATAAGAGCCCGTTCTGGAGGAGCCGTTCTCTTCTGTTCCCCCTCCATGCTTTGGGTGTTACAGATCAATCAGCAGACAGACATCTGATTCTCTCAATGCCGAGCTTCACACGAGCAACTTTGTTCTTCCTGAAGTACGTCCGATATGCCTTTGAGATCTCCTGGAGAGTTTCATATTTTAAAGATGGTAAAGATCTAAACTACTGCAGAGTGTTGAGATGTGCTATCTTCCTAACTGTCCAAATAGCGGCCCAGAACTTTGTGGAGCTATGGTTCTGTTTGAATAAGGGACCATTGTTGGAGATCTTGAAGCCTTAACGTGAAAGTGAGTGACGTTGAAGAAGTCTGGAAGTAACACTTTGCTTGATCAGTGCTGTTAAGTGAGGAGGTGCAGCTGTATTTTGGCGAGGGTTAGGATTTGAAGCTAAAGTGAGCGGCTACGGGGAGCCAGTGCAGGTTGTGTAGTAGTGGGTTTCATGGGAGATTTTTGGAAAATAGTAGACTAGTGTAGTTTGTAGTCATCCAGTTTAACAATGACCAGAAACTGGTCACAGCACACTGCACCACAACCAAATGTGACCTCTGCATGTGACCCGTCCTTGAAGGAGCAGTGGGCAGCTAACATGGGCAGCACCCAGATAGCAGTGCTTGGGGACGGTACCTTGCTCATGAGTACCTTAGTGGTAACTTTACCAGTCCTGGATTCGAAACTGTGACCTTCCCTCTCATTACGCCACCAACTAGACGAGTAATCAAGTAGACCAGACGTTTGGAACTGATGAACTGACGGCCTGGCCTCCACAGTCCCCTGACCAAACCCAGTCGAGATGGTTTGGGATGAGATGCACCGCAGAGTGAAGGCAAAAGGGCCAACAAGTGCTCAGCATCTCTGGGAACTCCTTCAAGACTGTTGGAAAACCATTTCAGGTGACTACCTCATGAAGCTCATCGAGAGAATATCAAGAGTGTGCAAAGCAGTGATCAAAGTAAAGGGTTATTTTCAAGAATCTAAGATATAAAACATGTTCTGGGTTATTTCACACTTTTTGTTTACTACATAATTCCATATGTGTTCATTCATAGTGCCTTCAGTGAGAATCTACAACGTAAATAGTCATGATAATAAAGAATAAACATTGAATGGGAAGGTGTGTCCAAACTTTTGACTGGTAGTGTGTGTGTGTGTGTGTGTATATATATATATGTTATGTTGAGTGCACGTTGAGAGTTTGCGTACAGCGATCACGGTCATCGTTCTGTAGCCACTACATCTTTAGCAGTATTTTCATACGCGGATGTTTAGACAGAAATCTTCAGCAGGAGCGCTAAACCCTCTTGCCCAGCCCACCATTCCGCCCTGAGGTATCAACCTTCCCCGAGTAATTGCGGTGCCGAATCCTACAAGCCGCCCCGTAAAATATGAATGATCGCCATGAAAAATTAATTACTTTTATGTAAGACTCCTCCCTATGGGGTGTCTTTTTTTATTTTAATATTCAGCGCTCGCAAACACATGACCTTCCTCTGTATTTCTGCGAATTAACCATGTCAAAAGCAACGGAACGTTAACGTCAGCTCTCGGAAGATTGCTTCAGATCTAGTTTGATGACCGGCGTGTTTTGGGTACGGATCGGATGGGACTTGGCAGCGACGCAGCACGTTGATCCCGAGCGTTGGTTAAGGCTTGCAGATGGTTTGAGTCTTGCATTCGCATGTGGAACCTGCAGACAGAGATCGCCTCTGGGGTTTGGTAATGGCTTTCCGCTGTTCCGAACGAGATAGAGTCTCTCCGCAAAACGGAGGGGAAAAAAGAGAGGGTGCTTTACAGAGAGTGTGTTGCGTCCGGGAGGAATTACTGAAGCTACCGTTTTTATCCGCGTGGCAGTAATGGACACTGCAGTGGGGGAGGTTTTATGGAAGGGGGAGCAAGGCAGTTTCTTGTTTTTCTTCCATTTTTTTTCCCCTCTGTCAAACCCAATTGGTCACGGCTACGGCCACGTGAGGGAGGCGGCGTTTTTACCGCCTCCAAATGATCCTGTTTGCTGTTCTTTCTTCCTGAGCGAAACTGTACTCCGTCTAGAAAGTCTTTAAAGGAGTTCGTTGACATTCAGAAACTTGCAGAAAACAGTGACCCAAATTTGCCAGCAGGATTGGAGCTGTGAGGAAAGCGTTAGGCTAATGTGGAATGATCGGGTAATAAGGATGCTGAAGGTGCAGACTTTATAGCTTTTCCCCCGCAGTTGTAGACTTTCAGACCTGTAATGATGGGTTTTTGCTAAAGCCTTGCACATGCTAAACGACTTTAAGGCTGTTTTTGAGTTGACGACAGGTTGCCAGGTTGGATGCAACAAAGGGGTTGGGCGATATGACCTTAAATCAATGTCACGATTTATTGAACATTTTACCGTAAGTATGGCTGATGAACAGTAATTTTGTTATGGGTTTTCTTGTTTGGTTTTTGCCTTCATAGTTCACTTCACGAGTTGTAAATGGCGCAGTGGCGGTGCACCTGACTGAAACACTGTAACACGTATGTAGATATTTTTCTAAACACATTCCGTTTACACGTGAACAGTTTCAGCCACATCAAACGCATATTTTTTAAAATGCTCTTCAAAGTGAAGATTTTCCAAAACGCTGGATTCCATGGATACGTGTAGACGAGTAAAACGCAGTTAAAACTAGGATTGAAAGATGGGGGGCATAGCCTCTATGGGTGTGGTTAGGTTTAGGGTTAGGGTTAAGAGCTATGCGCTTGCGGAAATTTTTTCATCTCACCTACATAGGTTTGATAAATTAATTTATTATTTGAAGAGGCCTATTATTTATCAGGGCCTGTTATCTGGCTCACTTTCCTTCCTTGCCTGCCTTCTCTGGAAGACCCTGCCGACCTCAGGAACGTTACCTTTGCCTAACAGAGAAGCACATGCGCTGGGAAACAGAATGATCATTTCAATCAGATCACTGATTCTTGAGGTAAGGGACAAAATCATGTCTCACATAAAAAGTCTTCATGTTAAAATTGAAAAAAATATATTAATTATAAAAACACTGTAAAAGTAAAATCTGTCACATTTGTGCATACTTATGAAATTGATATAATATATTAGAAAAGGAATTCATCACAATTTGTTCAAATACAGGCTCTGTACTAAGAAAGTACATGCAATTTGACCTGTCCTCAGCAGGACATTACAACATTTAACTTCCCCCCAAAAATTTAAAAAGTGCTTCAAATGGATAAAAATTAATGTCAAATGAACTGAAGTATTAAATAGAATATGAAAATGTCATATCTGAGAACTTAGAATTATATTATCCATTTAAAAAATATTTATAATAGTGTGTCCTCATATTCAGTCAACTCCGTCAGATTTCTTGCTGACCATGACTCCTAATTTATTCAGGAAAAGTCATGGTCAGCTACAAGCTCTAGGACCCCATTAGCTTTTCCTGCTTTTGGTGGGTTCAATAGTAGGACAGATAGTCTGGTAAGTTTAGCAGTTTTTGATATTTTAATAAAACAATGTTGATATCACTGCAGTCACAGCTTTGATGTGTCAACTCCATCTTCCCATTGCAATACTCTTATTAAAGAATTTTCAAATGAATGTTGTCTTTTTAGTTCAGGTTAGCAGGCTAGCTAACATCTTGGGAAAAAACTAAATGGCTCCAATGTATGAGACACTGATAAAATGGGAAAACATGTCATGTTGTCAACTCCGTAAGATGTCAACTCTGTCAGGTTTTCTGTCTGACGGAGGTGACACTTAAACTGACAGAGTCGTTATCATTAGGATAACAGCAACATATGCTAATTAGCGTCTGACATTTGTAGTTATAGTTGCTTTAATCTGTACTGTAGGCAAGCGTGGCTAGAAAGAAGCAGTGACTGTCAGTGGAGGAGCAAAGAAAGAGAAACAGGGAGTATCAAAGAAAGAGAAGAGAGATAATAAACAGTGATCCAGACAGCAGAAGGGAAACCCTTGAGAAGAAAAGACGGAGATGGAGGGTTCAGGAGAAAAAAGTGAGGCAAATGGGAGACCTGGGAGAGAGGGAGCAGAGGCGTCAGAGAAGGTATTGGAGGGATGCTCAGAGAAATCTAGAAAATGCAGGGCTATGCAGAATGCAGTGGAGAAGCCTTGAGGTCCTGTTTCCAGATATCCTTTGAATATCCACTCTTTTCCATTATTTGATGGTTCCATGTCAAAGTTTAGTAACGTGTGTGTCAAATCAACACTTCATGAATTTCATTCTCTGTCATCAGCTGTTTGTCAACACCGTCAGATGAAGGCTTTTGTGCTTTTATGACAAAATGTATTACCCTTTGTTCAATTTACTGTGTTTGGATATTAAAACACCACATGAACTACACACAATGGTGTCTTTTTTATTTAATAACATTGACTATATATGCTTATTACTAAAAATGAAAATACAAATTTAAGGAACTTTGAAATCTCCATTTTTCCAGATAGTGTGATATCAGAACACATTTCAAAATAATTCATTTTATAACTTAACTCTGTTACAAAACATCAGAAATATATAATTAAGGACTATATTTAGTGTTTTAAGTGATAAAGTCAAAATATAATGATTTTTTGTGTGTCTGACGGAGTTGACATAAATCACGTTATTGAGTAATTAAAGGTCAGTTTTCATAAAAAGTGTTTTTATAAAAAACCTGTTCCCTTACATGGTTTGGTGGCTGAGACCTTTGCCTATAAATATATCTAGTTGCAATTAATGTGGTATGTGGTAAAAAAAAGTGTAGATCTAAAACAGGTTTTGTCCCTTATCTCAAGAATCAATGAGATAATAACAACTTTCAGGGTTATTATTATTTATTGCTACTTATATTCTTGCTGGTTTGTGTTAAGGACATGCCTGCACTAATTTCCTATATGAAAAATAAACATAAAAATATCTTATAATTATAGGAGGGTTTAGGAACTTTTTAGGATCTTTCAGCAGTCAGTTATAGGTCTGTAGTATGTTCAGGAGTGGGACCAAGTAAAGCATTTTATGTAGAATTTTATTTTATTTGATATTGTGCATTGTTGGATTATCAGCGTTCAGTGCCAAATAAATATTTTCAAGGTTTGTACTTAATTTATTCTTTTATGCATGAATATTAATTTATGCAATTGCAGTGGTATGGTACTGCAATGCAATGGTACAAAAATTGTGATAATTTCTTTCAGTGTTTCCTTATTTTTGGTTTTGGCCAAAAATTTCATTTCAGTGCTTTCCTTAAAAAAAAAAAAAGTGTGCACAAAAATATCTGCATACACGTTAACATGCCCTTAGAGAGCATAAATATTGGTGGATCTTATCCCAAGAAAGCCTAAAACACTGTCGGGCCCCTAGGCATGATTTCTAACCACTAAACTTCTCTTGTAATTAGTAGAGGCGTAAATTACACGTTTTATAACAATACAAACATCGATTCAAATGGACTGATTGTGTGTCTGCTGATATCAAAGTCTGCTACGAGAAGATTCAGTTCAGTTCAAAATGACAGTGACAATATCCTTCGTTGATTTAAGACCATCACTTCTTACAAAAAAACTAAATATCGTGTAACATCTTTATTCCTGAGCTACGCCTCACAGCAGCTTATGTTTGGGAGCTTAATAAAAGTTGTGTCCAAACCAGCTGATGTCCTCGTGTTTACTTGGCGAGGGTTCGTACGATGTCTGATGATCAGTGTTTTCATTTTGGATCGATGTATCTTCTCACCCCTAGTAATTAGGAGATTGAAGGAGCTCTGGTCTAATAAATGTAATGTAACTAAATTTACAGGCAACGTTGGATGATTTTTCCTTCCACTGTACCACACCTACTACACCTGGTAATTAACGAGTGAGATGAATTGGGGTGTTGATGAAGGCTGTGGCTTTCCAGCAGTGTGGAGTTGGAGCTGCACATAAGTGACTGAGATAATAATATGGCAGTGTAACAGGAAAAGGGCTAAAGTGATAGACATCATAATCCAATCTCTCTCCGTCTCTGACTTTGGCTCTGACTGTAAAAACAGGATTTTTAATCGACTCGACCTATACTTGATTAGCTTTTCACATAAAAGCTCGTCTTGGAGCCGGGTCTCCTCCCGTGATTAAAACATCGGCCTAATTTAATACTCTTTATGATAACTAATTAAGCCACTAAAGTGGTTGACTTTTGCTATCAGCCTTTAACCTTTGCAATAAATTTAATGTGTATGCATGAGACAGAGAGAGAGAGAGAGAGAGAGAGAGGGAGAGAGAGAGAGAAAGAGAGAGACAGAGAGAGAGAGAGGGGAATTAATTTGCTCTCCAATAAGAGTCTGCAGCCACATTCCCATTCCCACCTCCTCATGTTTTAGTGCCTGTAGAGCTGTTAGACGCACTTTCTTCTCCTCTCCTCTCTTCTGTTCTCTTCTCCTCTTTCCTCTGCGGTTCTCTTTTCCTCTCTTCTCTTCTCTTCTCATCTTTTCTCTTCTGTTCTCTTCTGTCATCAGTCCTCTTCTCCATTCTTCAGTTCTCTTCTCCGCAATTCAGTTCAGTTCTCATCTCTTCAATTCAGCTTTCTTCTCCTGTCTTCTCTTCATATCTCTCCTCTTTTCTCTCATCAGTTCTCCTCTCCTCTCTTCAGTTCTCCTCTCTCCTCCTCTTTTCTCTTCAGTTCTCTTCTTCTTTTTCAGTTATCAGCTCTTATGTTCTCTTCTCTTCACTTTCTATCTCTCTTTCTCCCTCTCTCCCTCCATTCTGGTTGTATAAACAATGCTCTCCTTTCCTCTCGTCTCTTCACATTCCTCCTCTTCTCTTCCATTCCTTCTGCTTTTCTCTCTTCTCTCCTGTCCTCATATTCACTTGCCCCCTTCCCTATTCTACGTGATCTCTCTCTCTCGCTCTCTCGCTCACTTTCTGACTCTATCTATCTATCTATCTATCTATCTATCTATCTACTTTTTCTTTCCCTTGCTCACATGCGCTTTAACATTTCTCTCAACATTTCCATCAAAAGGAAAAAAGATTAAGAAGGTAATTCATTTGTGACCCGATCTGCCGTAATGAGTTGGAAGTTGGCGTTCTATTTATTTAGATACGGGCCGATTGTGTTGAAAAACTTCAAAAATACTGTTTTTTCCTTTTTGGAGACCAGATTAATTCTGAAGACCTTTTCTTTCATATAAGACCAAAAAGGAAGAATCGATATTTTTGATGTTTTTCAACATAATCGGCCCGTATCTAAATAAATAGTACGCCGACTTCCGACTCATTACGGCAGATCGGGTCACATTTAGTCTTTGAGGAGCTGGAAAAAAATCCAATGCAAATGTGATGAGGGACACACACCCACACACACACACACACACACCACACACACACACCCACACACACACACACACACACACACACACACACACACACACACACACACACACACACACACACACACACACACACACACACACACACACACACACCCACACACACACACACACACACCCACACACACACACACACACACACACACACACAGGGTGCATTTCAGTTTTTCATGCTGGGCACTTCCATGTTGTAAGATGTTTTGCAGAATATTGATGAAATGCTTACGTTGCTGGTTAGAGTTAGAATTAGGAGTCATACATTATTTTCTGTATAAAATGTGCTCTGCCGCATAAACTTTAGCTTGACTGTAAATAAATAATACATAAATAATTTTCCATTTCTAATATAATAAATCTGTATAATATATTTAAAAACAGCATTAATAATAATAATTTAATAATAAAAGTAAATAAATACATATTTATAACAAATAATATTCTTAAAATTAAAATGATAAAATATACATTTAAGTATTGCTGTGCTACTAATTATATTACATTAAATATTTCACCTTTTGGAGAAAAAAACATCCAGATTAAAGCTCTTCCTGGGTTTGTTTACTGATTTATGAACGCTGGATTAGATTTAGACGTGGACATGATTTATCAGCTTTAATAAACTACCTAAGTATTATATTTGCCAATTTAATATATGTTTATATTTAAATCCAGTCTCCTCCTTCACCTCCACATGGTCGTTCATCTTTAGCATCAAGCATAATGTAAATGGCGTTAAATCTCTCCTCCTGGCCTTGAGTTCCCCGATCAGTAAAATTTACTGCATTGTCGTATGATGGAGTGAAGTTGTGTTCTTTGACATTGTGTAATTGCTGTTGTTGTAGAGACACGGTTCGTGGCTGTAAGTGTTCAGCTCATCGAGAAGTTCATTTTCTTGTGGACAACACCGCCATATCTCTTTCTCTTCTCTCATTTCCTCTGCTGAATGACATCACCAAAGTGAAGGAGACCTCTGCTGCCAAAAAACTGCCCACTGCTCCTTCATAGGATGGGTCAACTGTAGAGGTCACATTTGGTTGTGGTGCACTGTAGAGATCAGCCGATAGTAGTTTTATATTGGTCCATATTGCTAGTTGATGGAGCTGATAACCGATATTTGGAACCGAAATGCAAAAATAAAAAGAACATCTCTGTCAGAATGTTAAATTTACAAACTCAGAGTTCAGCTGAAACTCTCCTCTTCTCCTCTACGCCTTCTTTCAGGCTCACGCTGCGCTCATGTGGGAGTTCTGGTGTAAGTGACATTAGATTAATAGATTAGCTACTCGTGTAGAGACTGTTGTGGACAGGACATTAAATAGTAGTGAGTCGAGAGAGCAAACAGAGCAATAGAGAAGGAACTCCAGTCAAACGCAGCAAGCTCTGCTGTATATTACTTAATATCGGTGATAATTAAAAATTTAAACTCCGATACCGATAATCTGCAAAATCTCACCTAATACTGGCGCCGATAATCAACCGGCTGTGTACTGTGTGCTGTGCTGTGTTCACAATGACAAAATCACTTAAAAAAATTCAGATCTTCATCCTATTGAATCACTTTATCCTTTTTAACTACTTTTTACATTTTTTTCTTTTCTTTTTGTGGTTTTTCTCAACTGGGAAATGTTCAACTGCTGCTGTATTGTCATTTTTGTGAGAAATGTTTGAATCGTCTTGTTGTTCCTATTATTATTATTATTATTATTATTATTATCATTATTATTATTATTAACCTCACCAGACTAGATTTTGATGTAATTTTTATAATGTGCAGGATTCAGTCGACTCAAGATTTGTTTCTAACTTGAACCAAGGTTTATAATTAAGATTCGTTTGAGGCCTCAAACATGATTATTTGATTATCAAACTTGACTCAACAGGATCAGAACGGTCATCCACAGACGGTCATCCTTTGTTTGGAGCATCCATGTTAACTGCGTCCAGATAAATAAGCAAATAGAATCGTGATTAATCGATTTGCGCAGCCAAGAAAGCTTCACCCCCGCCCCCCTTCCAAATTCCAAGCTCGGAATTTCGCCACACCGGCCACCCGCCCGTCACGTAAACATTCAATCGGATTCTCAAGGCTCCAGTGGATAGCAATTACCCCGGACTCTCTGATTAGCTTTCTTTTTTGGTGGAATTGCTTTTTAACGACCAGAAAATTGAATTTGTGGGTAACCCGTATCCCTGAGCGTGCTCCCATTTTCCCCTTCCATACTGAATATTTAGGTACACATGCCCTCCCCCGCTTTCATCCCTCTCTCTCTCCCGTCCTCCCCCTCATCCCTCCATCGCTCCCTCATCCAATCCCCGGGAAAAAAAAGGGATTTCATGGTTATCTGCAGCAATTTCTGCAGAAATGACTAGTGTTTGACTCCCCGGCGATTAGTGCAGTCGGCGTGCAATGTGAAAGTAATTTCACTGCTTTAGAGCATTAATGTGACTAAAAAGTCTGAACTCTAAACTCCCCTGCTACTGTTGCTAAAAATAAGTGAGAGCAAAACTGGTTTTCGTTTTCACTAATTCCTGTTCACTTTTATATTTCAGGAGTAGGGGTGTAAATCAAAAGTTTCATCACAATCCAATATTATGTTGATGAAGTGAAGTGAGTGATTATTTGTCAATGTGAACACACCACAGCACAGCACACAGTGCACCACAACCAATGTAACCTCTGCATTTGAACCCATCCATGAATGAGCAGTGGGCAGCTGACATGGGAACCTCACGGGGACCAGTGCTTGAGGACGGTACCTGGCTCATAAATACCTCAGTGAGTACCTTTACATGTCCAGTGACTTAAACCAGTGACCTTCTGATCATGAGGGCAACTCCCAAACCGTTACACTACCATCTCCCCCGATTTGATCCATCCATGAAGAAGCAGTGGGCATCTGACGTGCAGTACTTGGGGACAGTACCATGGTCATGAGTACCTCAGTGAGTACCTTTACATGTCCAATGACTTTAATCAGTGACCTTCTGATCATGAAGCCAACTTCCGAACCGTTACACTACCATCTCCCCCGATTTGATCCATCCATGAAGAAGCAGTGGGCATCTGACGTGCAGTACTTGGGGACAGTACCATGGTCATGAGTACCTCAGTGAGTACCTTTACATGTCCAATGACTTTAATCAGTGACCTTCTGATCATGAAGCCAACTTCCGAACCGTTACACTACCATCTCCCCCGATTTGATCCATCCATGAAGAAGCAGTGGGCGTCTGACGTGCAGAACCTGGGGAGCAGTACTCGGGGACGGTACCCTGGTCATGAGTACCTTTACATGTCCAATGACTTTAACCAGTGACCTTCTGATCATGAAGCCAACTTCCGAACCGTTACACTACCATTTCCCCCGATTTGATCCATCCATGAAGAAGCAGTGGGCATCTGACGTGCAGAACCCGGGTAGCAATACTCGGGGACGGAACCATGGTCAAGAGTACCTCAGTGAGTACCTTTACCAGTCTGTGACTTAAACCAGTGACCTTCTGACCAGTGACTCTACCGTACAACAATTTGATGTCTGCTGATTTCATGAAGTCTGCTACAGTAAGATTTCCTTTTGATTCAGTTCAGGAGCCAGTGATCGATATGAGACAATATCATATGCTGATTTAACACTTTCATTCATATCAAATCACAAAAAGCAACTCTAATATCATTTACTTTTTACAAAATTACACCTCCTGAGCAGCACAGAAGTGAAGTTTATTTTGAATCACTGTTATGTGCTCGATGATTACTGAATTGATATAGATGGATGTATCGTTACACCCCTGGGTGGGAGACGTGTCAGAATCCTTGGTAAGGTGTAGAGTTTTGATGGCATGATGACTTCAAAGTGTTGTCTCACTGCCCTCCCCAACCGCCCCTCGATTTCGGTGAGCGCTTGCTGTTTATTTCACTTGATTTTTCTCATGAATTTTTGACTTCGACTCGGGGGATGATGATCTGGCATTGCCACTAGCAGTCGAGGCTTAGCAGCGGTGAGGGGGAGGGCGGGAGACCAGAGGGGCTTTTTTGTGAGGAAGGTTTAAGAAGGTGCTTGGTAATCCCCTGCAAGCGCCGTGGTTATTGGAGAATTTTCAGTGTGGGAATTACAGTATTTGCAGTATCGGTATTTTGCGGGGGACCTCAGAGGAGGTCACCATTTAAGTGCTGGTTTGGTGTGATTTTTTGGAGATGGTGGAAGACAAATTAGAGAGGTGTGTGTGTATGTGAGGAAAACTGTTTGTGTGTGTGTGAGTGTTTGTGAGAGAGAGAAGGAAAGTCAAACTTAAAGAGGAAAAAAGGGAGTGAGAAAAAACGAAGAGAAACGGAAAAATCAAGTGGAGGAGGAAGAGGAAGGGCCGGTGAAGGCCTGGATGAATAGCAAATCAACCTCTTTTGTAGCCGTCTCCCTTCACCGGTCAATCAGCAGCACAATTTCGCTTGGGCACAAAGCTGGCCACCCTGACGGACCCTTGAGGCCCCTGCAGTGAGCCGGAGCCACGATTGGCTGGTCGGAAGCAGCGGTGCGCAAACCGAGGGTCTGCTTTTTCTTCAGTGGAGCATATCGGTGGGAGAGAGAGAGAGAGAGAATATTCCATTACCAACTCACCATTCATCACATGAAAATGTCCTCCTCCCTTCCTAAACTGGCCAAAAGTGTCACTTCCTGCCATCACAGTTTAACGGAAGCAACCGAAAAACAGAGTCTTGAACAGTCTTGAGGCTTACGGTTCCATTCTGTTCCCCTCTTTAAACCTTCCTCCTTTGGGCCCTGCTCAATTTAGGGTGATTTAGAGTTGTTAGCCCGCTTAGCATCTTTAATTGGATGAACAGAGTAACGCTGGTTTAAATTGATTGTTAGTAAAGTTGCATCCTTTTTTCGTAGTATCTATAAAAGTGTCACGTTCAGGTTTGCAACCTTCGGAAAAGAGAGCGCAGATGCAGGAATCATTGTTCACTCTTACACTTTTTAGTTGATGGAACTTCCTCGTCAGCGCTTTCTCCGTAACGTCTCAGGATCAGGACGGCGCGAGCCCGGCCGGCTGTGGTGGCTTGCTCTATGTAGAACTGGAAAGCACACACAAAGCATTCAGGTTAAGCTAAAGGTGACCTGGACGCTAACCTAGCTGGATAAGTAATCAGTAACCCAGCTGTGAGGGATCACCTCGAAACGAGTGAGTGAATCAGGATCCAGAGTGATGTGCAACCATGACGTCATTTGAACTAAAGCCCGAACAAACAAACAAGACTCGGGCCATGAGCCCGAAATTTCAATCCCAACGAGTGAGAAAGGTGGCAAGCAAACTCAGGTTAGAATTCCGACGATCCGGATCGGGGTGGGCAGGAACGAGGCAGCACAGACGTGACAAAAAGAGAATCATATGGGAATACACCTTCATGGAAATGGATGAAGAAATCTGCACATCATATCTGCACATCAAATCTTAGCACTATACAGTTTCTTGGAAAAAAAAAAAGTCTGATTGAAAGGGATAAACAGGTAAAAAGAGAAAAATTAAACAGAGACAGAAGTGGTAAAAATGGCTAAAAATGGGTAAAAATGAGAACTGAAGCTGGGAAAGCAGTTAAAGGCCGAAAACTGTTTGGATAAAAAAGGGAATCAAGAGAAATAAAGTCAGCAGCAAATAATGACCAAAATAACCATTTACCCATTGTAAAACAGGAAAAAAAGAGAACTAAAGTGGAACAGGAGGTGGTGATGATGTCACAGGGTGCAAACGTAAACCCATTAAAGTCTGTAGGGAAAAATATGACCACACTTTGTGACTTCTGAAGACAAAAATTAGAATAAAGAGGGATACAGCTATTTACAAGAAAACAAATTGTTGACTTCATCTGAACAAGCTGAGGATTTTAAGCAACATACTGTGTTTCTGCAATAAAATGTGACAATAATAATAATAAAAAGCAGAAGATAAATAAGTGATTAAGAGGACCTTCGGACTATGATGTTAATTTGTAATGTCATTTGCTTTACTGACATGGGGGCGGTGCACCACCAAGAGTTATGAACTGCAGGTCCAACTTATATCTTATTATACAGTATATGATTCAGTTTTATTTATATAGTGCTCTTTACATGGAATATTGTGATATAACAGCTGTACATACAGCCGACTCCAAGCTCATGACGACAACGATTTAACATCCGGCAATATCACAAAGTCTGCTACGATAGGAGTTCAGTTCAGTTGATGAGACAATATCATCTGTACAATTAACACACTGGCTTCTATTCATATTCAGATCACGAAAAGCAAGTAAATTATCATTTGACCTTTTTATTTTTCAGTCATTTTAACGAAAAACTATGTTTTCATTAATTAATGTTTTGCATCAATGCTATGGGCTTGTTGATTATGGAATCGATGTATTGTTCGGACCCTACAGGATTTTGTGACGTTGCGATTGCAACTTTTACACAAATTCAGCCAATCCCCATGAATTCATTACTATTGTGCAATTTTGACCAATTACCACCACTTTTCCACAATTTTCGGCCAATCTTTGTCATTTCGAACACAAAACGTTGAACCACAGGATAGCAAACTCACTTTGTTACATTTAGAAGACACAGGAAACGTGTGATAAAAACACCTCACATTTACCTTCAAAAACAACTAAATGATTAATATTTAATTAAAAAAAACTTCTTTTTAATTAATTGTTAAAGAATCATCACAAATTGTTCCGCAACTCTATAGCAACAAAACGCCACAACGCTTAAATTTCTTTAGAAAAGCTGCCGCAAAATCAGGCATATTGGGCCACAACCATCTTAAAAAAGCCCCACGAAATCCTGGAGGGACTGATTGTTACATCCCGTAGTAAAAGGTGTGCCGATGGCTCTCCACGGTGCCGATCGCCTGCATTAAAAGATAATCATGTCCCTGAGTGCCCTGTTATCAGGTTTGGTGTAGGTAGTAAGAATAAAACAGGTTGTGTTTTCATACCTCTCCTCCCGTATTTGCCCCACCACCACCACGACCACCACCCCCCAGAGCGAGAAGGTGAAGTGGTTTGACCGCCGCGTCTTTGTAAAGTGGCGTAATGAGCGTGCGACGGAGCGGGCGAGTGGCGTAGTGGATGTGAGGGGGGGATGAATGAGAAAGTAGCTCATTAAAAGTGAAGCAGGCAGGCAAGGAAACACAGTCACACATAACTAATTCAGCCCAGCTCTAATAGGACACTTGATCATCGCTGCTCGAGCGTTTATGTTATTAATTTAGCAAAGCCTAATTTTCCCCTCCTGCAAAAGAAAAAAAGGGAAAAAGACGGCCGCATATGAAAGAGAAAAGTCTTAATTAGATCCATGAATAGACAATGAGGTGAGACGCTGCAGCTAGAGTGTTTTTTTTTCCTTTGGCTTTGTTCTGCACTCTGTGTGTGTGTGTGTGTGTGTGTGTGTGTGTGTGTGTGTGTGTGTGTGTGTGAGGGCATGCACTCCAGAGAGCTAATTAACGAGGACAGCTCAGAGGTGGTGACCAGATGGAGCAGAGACTCAGGCAGCGATGCTGTCCCCATCAAACTCCTACACATGGCTAACCCACAGCGCATCAAACTACCACACGCGGCTAGCACTGTGCCCCTTGGTCTACCGCACGGGCATCAGACACACATCTAAAACTGTCCCCATCCCCGACTACCACACATGCGCCTGTCTCCATGAAAACTACCACACCTGTAAATACTGTCCACATTAACACTGTCCCTATTAAACTACAGTACACACCATTAACATGGTCTCCGTCAAACTACCGCACACCTCTAACTCTGTCCCCTGCAAACTCACACACATGGCTAACCCTTAGAACCTCAAACTACCACACTCGGCTGGTGCTGCCCACCTCGATCTACCACACTGGCCACTTATGATGTCCCCATCAAACACACACCTCTAACACTGTCCTCATCAAACTACTAATGCTGTCCCCGTCAAACTACTGTACACACCTCTAACACTGTCTTCATCAAACTACTAATGCTGTCCCCGTCAAACTACTGTACACACCTCTAACACTGTCCTCATCAAACTACTAATGCTGTCCCCATCAAACTACCGTACACACCTCTAACGCTGTCCTCATCAAACTGCTAATGCTGTCCCCATCAAACTACCGTACACACCTCTAACATTGTCCTCATCAAACTACTAATGCTGTCCCCATCAAACTACCGTACACACCTCTAACATTGTCCTCATCAAACTGCTAATGCTGTCCCCATCAAACTACCGTACACACCTCTAACATTGTCCTCATCAAACTGCTAATGCTGTCCCCATCAAACTACTGTACACACCTCTAACACTGTCCCCATCAAACTACCGTACACACCTCTAACATTGTCCTCATGTCCTCAACACTCCACCCACTTTGCCAAAAAAGGATTGTAGTAAGTTTGAGCTAAAACTTGTAGCCACTAAACCCTCCTCGGATTTGTCACCCATCTGTGTGTGTTTGAGGAAAATATTTGCTATCAGCAGAAACATTAATTGTGTGTGTGTGTGTGTGTGTGTGTGTGTGATCGCTGCAGGTGACACTGTAAATTACTGTTTGGATTGATCCCTTTGATGCTAAATTTTTTACATTTTGGCACACTTTCTCTCTCTCTCTCTCCCTCACACACACACACACACAGAACCAGCTGGCTGAGATCTGAGTCTTTCATCTTGCCTCCTGCACATATTGGATTTGTGGTGTGTAATTTGGGGCATTTTTTACACATGGGTTCATTAATAATCTTCCTCACTTTTCTCAGCTCCTAATGTAAAGCTCATCATTTGCACAGCGGAAGGACATGACATTTTGTAAACTCTTCGCACCTACACACAGGCGATGTCTGTCTTACTCACACACACACTTTTAGGTCTTGACTTTCACATTGTAAAATTTGAATTAACTGAGAAAAGAAAAAAATTGAGATTTATAAAAATATATATTTGTTACTCAGCTCCTATTTCCCCTACGTTTAATGATTTCCATTTCCATTCCTATTATTCCCCTTTTATACTCATTTTTGTGCCTCATGGTTATGTCTAAACATGCTCCCCACAATACACTCAGGACGGAAATCCTCCCTGTATTATTCATGTTTCATTAAATTTTGCAAAATTGGCCTTGTTTTTTTTTTTTGTTTTGTTTTTTTCCCGCAGGGCTATTTTCCTTTTTCCCCAACTCTGATAAGGCTGGACTGTGAATAATTCAAATGTGTGGGGCAGTTACTCCGAGCAGAAGGATAAAGAAAAAAGAAGCCAAAGAGGAAAAATAGCAGTAAAATACCTGCTGAAGTTTAGCCTGGGAAGCTGAGAGATCCTAGTTCCGTCTGCGCAAAGCAGAGACGAGTTTAAAGCGCGGGGCTGCGTCTCTAAAGCGACCGCAAAACAGAGAGACGGACAGAGGTTGAACGAAGGAGGG
This sequence comes from Distichodus sexfasciatus, assembly GCA_032718565.1. Lineage (NCBI taxonomy): Eukaryota > Metazoa > Chordata > Actinopteri > Characiformes > Distichodontidae > Distichodus > Distichodus sexfasciatus. The sequence goes on along the minus strand of JAVGVS010000463.1, from coordinate 243,856 downwards.
AGGGAGGGAGGGAAGGAGAAGAAGAGATGTTGACGCGGTTTTCGGAAAGCCGTCGCTAGGCAAACACTCATGGGTTTTAGAAAAACCGAGACTAATTGCAGGCAAACCTTTTTTTTCGAACTTTAAACACAAACCATTAAGGGTGTACGATACAGAACATCTCACGACTGAATTCAAAATCAATTCATAAGCAATTCATGATTAATAAAAGATTCACAATTCAAGTTTTTTGTTACTTTTCCCAATCACACTGAATCAGATGTACTTTACTAAATGTATTGCATATGTACACATACCTCTGCGGTGTGTTGGCGCCTACCCAGGGTTGGTCCCTGCCTTGCACCCTACAATAATTATGTAGTAATGTAATATGATGTAGTAATTATGTAATAATTACACAATCATATGTATATGCTAAATTATTTATTATTAAAATAACATCTCAAAAATTATTCTTTTAACACAGCTCTGTAATTTTCTGATGGTCCCTAATCCTGCAACGCTAAAATCATCATACAAAAATATAGAAAAACCTACAGTTTACAGGCCCAATGTCACCAATATCCACCAGTCCAGCTATTTGAGTTGCTATCAGAGTGATATCTGATCCGCATATTAGGAATTGGAACGTCGTCAGTTCGAATCCTGAGACGGCAAAAATTCCTCAGAGGTACTCATGAGCCAAGTACCGTCCCCAGGCACTGCGTCCCGAGGTCTGCTCATGTGAGCTGACCACTGCTCCTTCACGGATGGGTCACATTCCATTGTGGTGCACTGTGTGCTGTGCTGTGGTGCCTTCACAATGACAAATAATCACTCACTTTTGTACCTTCCCAAACATACTGTGCCTTAAATCATACGCTAAAATCAAACGTGATTTATCCAGTGTGATCGATCAATCAAAAGTGATTCAATTTTTACCAGCGCTGACAAAATATATTACTATTAAACCAGTCTTTAAACCATGATTTCTAGGCTCAAGTACTTGATTTTCAGTTATTACTGGATTATTTTCCTAGTAAAGCTGTCATCTTGGAAATAAACGAGGCTGATTGTTGGATCTCGTCGGCCAATTTTTAAAATGTTTCTCTTTCTTTATCTCTCTCTTGTGGAGCGTTGCCTTTACGTTGGCATCCTCTGAAGCTCGCTGGGGATTTTTTTTTGCTATTTTAGGCCCGTCAGATTGGGGCGACGATGGCATGAGTGAGTGGCAGGCGTCCTGATGAAAGTGGCAACGCTGTGAAGGTTGCAGAGATATAATCATTACCGTGAATTACAGTGAAGTGGAGGACCTCGGCGCTGGAGCGCTTTGATGCTTCCGTCTAATGGGCCCTTCATCAAGACACTGTGTGTGTGTGTTATACACGTAATGGGCCCTCAATCAAAACAGTCTGTGTGTGTTTGCTTCTCTCCGCCGTGCTTTATAAGCTAATCGGCAGGGAGGATCTTCTTTAAGTCTTCAAAAGGACGTGTGCCAGAAGTGATTTTTTTGCGTTCTTTTGAGCGAGCGACGTCAACAACAACAAAAAGACAACAATAAAGGAATAAATAAATATATAAAGTTGCGTCCGCTTCCTCTCCTCCACGCCGCATAACGCCACTTCCGTGTTTTTGGAGAGAAGAGCGAGTGTCAGACGGGGAGCCTAATTGTCTCAAAGAACAGACAATGACAGTTTAATTGCCTTTTATGTGCACCTCAGACGACAGGAGAATGGGGAACGACATCTGAGGAGGGGTTTTTTTCTCCTCTCTCTTTCTACAGCACTTTAAAGCTCAAGCTGGAACAATAAAATCCTCCTGAAATGGAGCAAGTCGACAGGTTAATAATTACAAGCACAATTCGCCGTAATTGAGTTGTACGTGGGGTTTTTGTAGTATGCGAATGTGATTTCCATTTCAATAAGGCTCCTGGAACGTATATTGAAATCGTCTTCGGGAAATGCAGAGGACACAGGGTAGAACCTTGGGGTGCTAAAATGAGATCAACGTCAGATAACAATTCATGATTTAGAGCAATTCCAGTCCCTGGAGGGCCGGTGTCCTGGAGGTTTCCGATCCTAACTGGTGAGTCTTTTCGGATGAGCATCTACCTGAGAGCAGGTGTAAATGTTCTGAAATCAAGTATGATGGAAAACCTGCTGGATTCTGGTCCTGTAGGACTGGAGTTGCCCACTGCTGATTTAGAGTGATGTGATGCGGGAAAAAGGTTCTCAAACATCAGAACGGCAGGTGAACTTGGGCAATTTTTAACTTAAGTGCGTCAATACAAAAGTTAGACCCACTTTTCATTTTGATCTTGGATTCAAGAACTGAGAAAATCTGGAATTTACTGGAACTTTATTTGAAATTTTTGGAATCCAGCAGCACTACCAACAAATCTTGTCAGGGTGGAAGTGCTCTCATGTGCATTAAGATTAGATTTCTTGGTGAAGTTCATCTTGCAGTTTGCACCTTTATTTGCTTTTTATCTGTTTGCCACTGTTCACATGATGAATAACTCAAATCACCTCCTGCAACCCCAATTAATCTGTCAGCCTGGTTGTTGTTCCATTTGAATTTGTATTATTTCGTCTCTCTCTCACCCCAAAAAATAAAAACGGAGAGCTTTGTGTTGGATTCGTCCCAGCGAGCTCTGGAAGCAGATTGGTGTTGGCTTGCCCTCGTCGCTGTCCACGCTGCTGAAGTGCTTCATCTGAATTGTGAAGCGTTGCGTGTTTGTGATGTTTAATTAGGGCTCTCTGAATAACTCTCCTTTGTGAGCCCGTGTGTGAGAAAGTGTTTGGCTGAATGCTCACGTTTTTGACCTGCCGTTCTGCACTTCAACGCGTTCCAACCGTTGACCTCTGTTCTCCATTTTTCTCGTCCGGATTGCGGCGAGCAGAGAAATAAACCGGTCGGGACCGTGAGGTCTGAACCGTCAGCTGTAACAAAACGGGGAAAATGCATGTCAGAGTAATTCTCGTAGAAAACAAGTAGCAGTCACTTTGATGCTCTTTATTTTTGAAATTCTCGGGGGGAAAAAAGATAAATAAATGGTATGTTTAAGAACAAGGGCCCTCATGAAGTAAACAGATTTTAAAAAGTAAAAGTACAAGAGCGTTTTTTTATGGATAAAATTTGTCAGAACATATAGAAAAGTGTAGGTTTATACGCCATGCAAACTGGATTTAGGACCTTTAAGCATCGTACACACGTAGCTGGGTATTTATAGAAAGGTTATTTTTTATGCGGTTGCCTTTATCGTCCACACTGAGCGCTGCAGAAAAAAAAACGTCCCCATCAACGTCTTTTTCCCACTGAAGGCGCCTAGCGCTCAGAACCCTGAAGCTTATGGAATTTGTATTAAAAATAGGCGCTGCACCGCAAAAACCATGTTTGGTGGACACAGGCCCTTACACGACAAAAAACGAATGGCTTTATAAGTAAATATACGGGTTTGTGTGCCTTGGTTTGTCGTCATTACAATTCACAAAAATCTCGTTGATTATATAATCCATCAGGTTTAGTTGCATACCATTACGGGCCGTTTCAACTCCCCTCATTCAGACTGCAGCTCATATTAAAGCAGAACACCTCTGAGATGACTTATGTCTCTGTGTTCACAAGCTTTTATTTATTTATTTGTCCACATATTCATTTATTCAGCTCCAGCCTTAAATGAATCATGAACATTTTGATGTATGGGGGCATTAATGCGCCGGCGTCTTGTTATGTAAGGACATGGGCATTTATACATTTTTCGGTGTGCAATTAGTGGAGTAAAGTGGGGTGTTGTGGGGGGATAAAGGTTTCTCCACGTAGTCGAAGGCGTAATTAACTGTGCGATTGTCCTATAAATTCTGGGCTAAACAAAGGCCCTCTCTCTGCCGGTTATTATACGGAGGCGGTGTCTGCAGCAACGCCGGCGTTGGGTTTAATTGAGCGTGAGGGAGACAGAAAAAAGAGAGAGAGGAATGGTAAAATAAATGGATGGCGTTCCTGTAGAGAGGTCCATGGTTACCTCACCTTGCAGGTTGTATGTTTCTCTGTTCCCCGAGCGGAACGACTCACCTCCAACCTGTTTGTGTTGTGTTGTTGTTGTCGTCGTCGTTGTTTTAACCTGACATTTCCCCTCCCTAATGGCTTGTTCCCTGTAAACGCCCCTTTTACGCAAGTAACACAAAATATGTAATAACACCCTGGACTTAATTAAAACCACAACACGTGTCTACTTTTACTGACCACCCGACTGCATGTTTGTCCTCCCCCAGCAGTTTTCCTTGTTAATGACCCCATCGTACCACTCTGAGGAGAAATATAATAATAATAAAAAAATTAATATGGTCCTTATAATTAACATGTATTTGTGATAGTGGGTGTAGAGTTTACTAAATTTGAATGTACGAATTCATTAATTGGTGGTCAGTCACAGACCCCCCCGGAAAGTATGGAACATTTCCCTAAAATCTTTGCGTCATTGTTTGCGTCATTCATAAAACAATACATTATTAAATGTTTCTCAGTGTTATTTAGTTGTATTTAGTACATTTTGGAATGTAATTATAAATATTTATGTATGCTTTATCCAAAATATAGTGAAGATTTGGGCGGTCAAAATGATTAGCCTCCACCATGTGATTTTTTTTCACACATGACCAACTGACCAGCTTTTAAACCACACCTGTGCAGCCACAGGTTTACTTGAACTTTACTTAAGGGACTCAAGTATGCGGATATTTTTATAAACACATATTTTTATATGGGTTTTTTTTGGATTGCATTTACACGACAATTCGGTAAAAAAAATCTCCATACGCACTAGAACACAAAATGATCCAAAGCTCGAAATGTTTACCACTTGTCTGCGTCGTTTTTTTTTTTACTGTCAGTGACTAGCAGGCGACGTGCCTAGTGTGGATCTCTTCTTCATGGCTGCCATAGTCACTTGTGGTTTGTAAGAAATTGAAGGTATTTATCCACCAAACGTGTTTTTTTGCGCTGGCAGCGCCTACTTTTAATACAAATCCTATGAGCTTCAGCGTTCAGAGCGCTAAGCGCCTTCAGCGGGAAAAAAGACGTTTTTTTCTTCTTTTTTGCAGCGCTCAGAACGCTACAAGTTGAAATCTGTTTAACTTTTAGAACGGCGCTGCGCTCGTCAACGTCACTTCTCTCTTACTAGCCAATCAAAATCGAGGAAGGGGCGGGACATATAAATCGGTGGCACTCTCCCAGCTGTTTACTTGCACGGTTTATCTCATGCACCCAATTTCATCTCTACGTCTGGAAGACATGTATCTAGTTCAAATGCTGCTGCTAATGCCAAGATGCCATTTCTCTCAGTTGTTAAGATAATCTTGTCGGCTAAAGTACCAATCTCAAAAGAACACACTACAATGTTTACATGAAATAGGAACCAACGCGGAAGTGCCCGATGGCGCTTTCCGCAACAACAGCAAGCGCTGAAGAACGCGCCAAGAAAGCGCTCTGAAAGTGAACAACAACCGCGTTTGGCCCTAAAACCGGCGCCCTGTTGTCTAGTCTCACTGTGTCATGTAGGCGGTTAAGATGACAAAGTTTACTTAGACTACTTCCAACACCCTGCGCTACTTTACAACCCCAACCTTCCCCCGACTTTTAGCCACGCTCTCCCTCAGGGACGTCGATTGAGACTCTGGATCTTATATTTTTGCTGAACTTAATGAAGGCCCCACCGTGGGGAAGAGCAGACGAGCGGGTAGGGGGCGAGAACTGCGCAGCACCAACATCCTCTAAAATGCCTTTGCAACACGGTTAAGTGTGCACCAGAGACGCCATGGAGTCAGAGACAAGCACATAAACCACCACGCTGTATAACTGCACAGCACAAAACGGACAAAACCCCACCACTCTGGACATATTTCCTGAGCTAATAAGGGCATAAACCTGATCTATTGTGATGCGTGCTTTACAAACCAGGCTCATAAATGTCAGGACACAATCTGTCAAAGCTTTCTTACTCTCTTACTTTATTATTTTTAACTTCATGCACACTCATATCGTCTCAATTACAAACAAGCAGCATGTTTTTGACCACAGAAACCTTCATCTCTGGATATTTTCTGTCACAAACCTGCAATTTAGGACTATGTATGTGTATAATTTCACAATAAAAGCACACTGCACTTTACACATCATTTTTATAGATTTTTAAACCATAATGTGCACAGATATAATATACATCTGTATTCAGTATTATTTGATATGTATTTTTTATATGTTTGATTTTTCTCTTTAGCTTTTTAAACGTATTGTTAATTTCTCATTTCTGAAATGAAATGATCAGGGTACATTTCACTACATGTTGTACTTGCATGATAAATAACAAATATTGAATCATGTCAACAAAAATTTTCTATCTTACAAACTCGATCACCTCAAGATTGGACCATGTTGTGGCATTTGTTGTGAAATAAGTAAAAATGTGTTATTTTTTACAGCTATACAAAATGTATGCTTCTTGTAGATTAAGCTAAGCTTAAATTTTGTGTACTTTTATTTTTGGTATAAATTTAGTTTGTTATTAATGACTCCACCATTGTACTCTGAGGCAAAATATTAAAATTGTTATAAACAGATACAGGTCTCTGTAAGTGGGTGTTGACTTTATTGTTTGATGGTCAGTCACAGAGGATAAATTATCGAGCAACAGTTTTTTCGAGGATAAATTATCGAGCAACACTTTTTTATTGGCAGCAGCACTTTATTAATGCGTTCCTCTGTTGTCATGCATGACATACATTCATTCATTCATTATCTGAACTGCTCTATCCCAACCGGGCTTGTGGGGGGACGGGAACCAACACACCGTAGGGCACACACACTCACACAATCACACTCACATTCACACCTTACGGGACCAATTAAGAGTGGCCAGTTAACCTATAGTGCATGCTCTAGGACTGTGGGAGGAAACCAAGGCGAACATGGGGAGAACATGCAAACTCCACACAGAAAGGCCCCACGGCTGACCCGGGGCTCGACCCCAGACCTTCTCGGTGTGAGGCGGCAGCACTAACCACTGTACCACCCCGCATGACATACAGCTTTGGAAAAATGAGACCACATCACTTTTCTCTGTTCACTGACTTTGCAATATGTGGTTGTGAGTGTACAGGTTGATATTCTTTTGTGAGCTACTGCAGTTGCAGGAATGTGAAAAATACGAAAGCAGCCCATATTTTAATATACAGTATAAAAGCAGTTCTGTGTTTATAGCAGCTATTCTATGTGTTATATTCCAACACCTATACGCCTGACTGAATTTGCTGATTAGAGGAAACAGACCTCAGCTAATGAGGACACTGTGGACTTGTGGACCATATTCTTTTAATGACATACTGTAATTGTAAAATAAAACGTGTAGTTTACAACTTCCAGGTTAGATTAAGATCATTTACTCCATAAGATAATAGATGAAGTGATTTACTCCAAAAATGTTTGGAATTTTGAAATAAGCATGGTAAAGTTATAAAAGAACATTGACTTGTATATTTCACACAGACACATAGCGACAAATTGTAAAAGCAGTGGTCTCTTATTTCTTTTCCAGAGCTGTATATTGTCTGTTTCTGTGCTTTAATCTGATAATAAGATAACATCATGGGGAGGATCTGTCTTTGAGGGAAAAGTGGTGCCCCCTGTTCCTCTTTTCTAAAGGCTAAAAAATCTTTAGTATTAAAATGAATGTAAGAAAACTAAAACCAATTTTGTGTTCATCTTTGAGCTTATAGTCTGGGTTATGTTATGTGTATGGAGTGTCTCCAGAGGTAGGGTGAAGTAAACGTGTGTGTGTGTATATAAATATAAAACAGGTGCCAAGTCCACTGGACACTGACATAGTCATTACACCTTATCTCTCTCTCTCTCTTCCTCTCTCTCTCTCTTCCTCTCTCTCTCTCTAATGCGTTGAATTTCTGTCATGTTGAAGTGTTAAACAGTAAACCTCAGGCATGCTCGTACAGCTCTGGTTCCATCTGTAAATTAACAGGTGTATAACGCAATGTCCTTCACACAACACGAGAGCACAGATTTAACCTGCACATTGGACAGATCCTGATGATCATATTCATCTCCAAGTTGCAAGGCTTTTTCTTGCAGATATTTCATAATGTACATTTAGATTCAGTTTCCATCAGCTGATATATGTAACTTTTTATCTTTTCGTGTCTTTTGTCTATTTTTGCAGCCTTATAGCTTTCTTTATCATTTATTTAATCAGTCTGTCTGTACATCCATCTATTCATTCATCCTTTGATGTCCAATCCCTCATCTCTCTCTCTTTTTTTGCTCTCTGCCTTTCTTTCTTTTCTTTTCTTCTATTTGTCTGTCTACTTTATTTTCCTGTATCTGAATAACTTTTATCTATCTATCCGTCCGTCCAGCCATTTTATTTATCTATCCACCCATTCATCCATCCATCCATCTGTCTATCTATCTATCTATCTATCTCTTGCTCTCTCTCTGCCTGTCTCTTTTTTTTCTTTGTTTGTTCATTTGTTTTTTTTTTCTTCTTTTCTTTTCTCAGTCTGCCTACATTCCCTATCTATCTATCTATCTATCTATCTATTCATTCATTCATTCATCTATCTATCTATCTATCTATCTATCTATCTATCACTTGCTCTTTCTTTCTTTTATCACTCTGTCTGCTCCTATCTATGCCTGCTTGTCTTCTTCTGTCTTTTTATTTGTCTTCTGCCGTTCTACTGCATCTGAGCACCTCCGTCTGTCTAACCTATGTAAGTGTCTGTTTCAGTAGCTAGCTGGTTATCTATCTGCTTATCCAACTGTATGGATTTCCTTTCTCTCTCTCTCTCTCTAACTTTTTCATCTCTCTGTTCGTCACTTCCACAATAATATTCATATTCATGGGGATTAATTTGACATTAGCATATTTCTTCTATCTGGCAGCAGCAGGAGGAGGGAAATAAGACAGAGAGCAGCGTGCAAGAGGCAGTAATTATGTAATCAGCCCGGAGCAGGAGCGCGGCCAGACTCGACAGCCTCTTTATGAGATGTTTTCGAGACCGGTGATATTCCTCAACATTTCTGCCACTTGTGGGATTGACAGGAGAGCTGAGCTGCCTCTTCATCGACCTACGGGAGACACGACTTTAAACCATTTATCTAGACATCATGGAGAAAGGAGAAACTAGATTCAAATGTCACCAAATTAAATAGTGACCCACACTCGTTACAGAAACAAAACCTGCAGATCTTCTCAAATATAGAGTTAAGAGAAAATAGAAAGCCAAATGATTTTGGGAAATGAAATGGGAAATGAGTCAAGAAAAATGTGTAAGAGTGAGAAGGAGAGAGGAAATAACCTTTAGAGTTGGATAGATGTTGAAGACTGAGGAAGTCAAAAGTAAAGTTAATTTTTTTAAATTTTTCATTTATTTATTTGTCTTATTGTTGCTTGATAAAAGTGTTAACAACACGGATGGTTGGTTCCCTTGATATTACAATAAATTTGTTAAAATAACATTCTCATTTGGAATTTTGTGTAATTACTTTGTAGGCATGATCTTGTGTTAGTGTATTCAGACTGCTTCAGTTTCCTCCCACAGTCCAAAAGCACACAGATTTTGTTGATTGGTTACCCAATTTGCTCCTCAGATGTGTGTGTTTGGTGGTGTGTCGGTGTGCGTCCAGTTGGTCTCACCTCGCCACCCCAGTATTCCCGGATAGGCTTGCCTCGCAACCTTTATAGGATTATGAGTTGGTGGCAAAAATTGGGAATACTGTATATGTCGTTGCATCCATTCATTTGTCCGTCTAACTTTATATTTATACAAACTCTCTAGCTTTCTAACTAAAGAATAGCTATTTTATCTCTCTATCCATCCATCCATCCATCTATCAATCTATCTCTTTGTTACTTGTCTATTCATCTATCTACTTCATCTATCTATCTATCTATCTATCTATCTATCTATCTGCTTGTCTGTTTCTGTATTGAATGCTAGCTAGCCATCAGTCTGCCTAATTCAGTTCTACAGTTCTCTCTCTCTCTCTCTCTCTCTCTCTCTCTCTCTCTCTCTCCCTCTCTCTCCCTCTCTCCCTCTCTACTCTCTCTCTGTGACCTAGATGTGTAGTATGAGGACAGGTTGATGATTATGTCCCTGAGGCCCGTTGCGGTTGCTTTTAGCCCACGTATGGCGGCAGCTCTCAGTAGCCCTGTGTGGAGAGCCGTGGATGGAGTTCCCATTAAACCTCCACGCTGGCGCTCCTTTAAGCAGCGTATCATGGTCGCTGCTAGAAGGGCAGCACTGAACAGGCTTCTGGGAGTTCGAGTCTTGTGGTACTTTTAGAAGGAGCTCTTGTTTGCGGGATTTCTTTGAAAATGTAGTAAAGGTTGTACTCATCGGTCAACAGGGCTTTATGTGGAGCAGGTGTGTGTGTGTGTGTGTGTGTTGCTCATAAGTTACTTTTATTGTTTATTTTTTCCGTAACTGTAATGTGTTACTATTACTACTTTTCTATAAGAAAATGTAATGCAAAAGTAAAGCACATTTGTGTTATTAATTCCTAAAACTGAATATTGTACTATTACTGTCTTCACTATCTTGAAAAACAACACATATTACTAGTGATTCACCAAGATGACATACTGCAGTAAAGCGTGTAGACACAACTAGCGAGGGATGCATGTTGTCTGATCAACCCCCTGTAAGAGAAAAACCTTGGACAGTTTCCTAGCGCTTGCATGCCGCCAGCTGCACTTTGTGTGTGTATGTGTGTGGAAGTACTATTAAACTGTAAGTGCCCTATGATTCCAACTGCTGCTTAAAGGTTGTGTGTCTGCTCCCAGCAACGCATGCTAGCGTAGTCAAGCTTTCTGTGCGCTGTCAGGTTGTTATAGTCGTTAGTCGTGGTTAGGGGACTGAGGAGAAATAGCAGCTGCTCCTGACACACACACAAGTCAGAAGAAAAGAAGGAAAAACAGGGGAAAGAGGAGAGCTAGAAGTGGTGGAGGAGCTGTCACAGGTTCAGTTGAAGGTGTGTGTGTGTGTGTGTGTGTGTGTGTGTGTGTGTGCTCTTGTGTTTATGATGAGGTTGATAATCACCACCTTTCACCTCCTACAGAGCTGATTAGCTAATAAACTGACAAACAATAAAAACAAAGTGATGGATGGATGGATGGATAGAATAGAGAGAGAGAGAGAGAGAGAGAGAGAGAGAGAGAGAGAGAGAGAGAGAGAGAGGATTAGACAAACACAAAGTGTTAAACGGATGTGGAGAAGTATTAGATACAGACAGAGACAGAGGTGGCTAGACAGACAGATAGATAGATAGATAGATAGATAGATAGATAGATAGATAGATAGATAGATAGATGGTGTGGATGGATAGAAAGATAGACAAAGATAGAGAGAGAAAGATAACTGATAGGTAGAGAGAATGTGTGAGAGAAAGAGAGAGATAAATAGGTTGATAGAGGAAAGATAGGGAAAGAATGGAAAATAGTTAGGGAAAGAATGGTAGAGAAAGACAGTATACAATAGATAGATAGATAGAGATAGATAGATAGATAGATAGATAGATAGATAGATAGATAGATAGATAGATAGATAGATAGACAGAAATGAAGAAAGAAGTAGACAGAATAGATAGACAAGCAGCGAGAGTGAGATATAGACAGAGAGAAAGAAGGAAATAGAAGAGATAGAAGAGAGACAAAGAAAGAAGAGAAAGATGGATGGATATCTAGATCAAAAGAGATAGAGAGATGAATAAATGGAAATCTAGATTGAGACAGAAGGATAAATGAAAGAGAGAGAGAGAGAAGACAGATAGACTAAAGGTTGGTTAATGTATGTGTCGTGCTGCAGACGTGGTGAAGGTCGACACTAAAGCACAAATGCACTCGGCCAACTTAGAAAGTGCAGAGGTGGAGGAGTAATAAAAAGCCTGTCGCTTCTTTCTGTCTTGCTTAAGGGGTGTGTGTGTGTGTGTGTGTGTGGTGGCATCTAGAGCTATGATGCTTCCTCAGACGTGAAAGTCTTTCCTCCCTCTGCTGATGAGGCTCAGAGCCAAATTACTGTGACATGACAAAACTCCGATCATCGTCGTCGTCATCGTTGCTATCTAAGTTCAAGGGAAACGTAAATGGTCCATGAAACAGTCTGGAGTGTGTGTGAGAGAGTGTGTGTATGAGCATGTGTTTAGGGAGTTGTGAGGACTCCGCTCTCCTCTGAAAGGCAGGAGGAACTGTCCGAGTTTCATGGAGTTGTTGTTGACAGCGCTGTTATGTGAGGATCGGCCCTCTTTAGAAAGAACTGATATTTGACAAAAATTGCAGATTTTATGTAGAATTTTGAAGTAAACTAAACTAAAATTTCTGTTTTTCAATTACATTTATGCATTCATTTTCCAAACTGTTTAATCCCTACGTTCAAAAGGCTTGTCTTACACTCAAAAGGAGCATGAAGTCAGGAAGGTTAAAGGTTGGGTTGAAGGGTCCTAGTGCCCCAGTGATTTAAAATATACATTCATTTTTCATTCATCTTTTAATTTTAACACCCCAGAAAACCTTCAAAAACATGCTTTTCCAGTGTACACTTTTACATTATGATTTGAGCACAAAGTGACATTTTTATCCCTTTTTCATCTGAGTTTCGGGAATACATTTAGGAAAAAATCACATGCTTTTTGGATTGGCTTTTAGGTATTTGGTCATAATTTGAAAAATAATGAACAAATCAAACTCGGACTGTTAGGGTTAGCTGTAGTATTATATATTATTTGGGAGTATGTTTAAGGACCTCGCAATGATAACAAGATGAACGTGTGTGTGTGGGTGTGGGTGTGTGTGTGTGTGTGTGTGTGGGTGTGTGGGTGTGTGTGTGTGTGTGTGTGTGTGCACAGTTTGAGAAATGTTCATCATCACACTGAAGGCAAATGTGGGCCAGAGCCTCTGCAGTAGCTGATGGAATCGTGGGTAACGTAGTGTATCGGTTGGAGGGTCAGGTGGGACGGCTCATTCATTTTCATCTCTCTTTTTTCCTCTCTCTCAGTCTCTGGTCCATCTCTTCTTTAGCTTGTAATACAGCCGCAGTGATTCCTCTCTCTCTCTCTCTCTCCTCTTGGCATTTCCGCTACAGTGGCACTGAGAGAAAATTAGCATCGTTTTGCAATTATTCAGTTGGTTCCCAGAAGGCCTGAGTTCTAATGTGGGTTTTTAGGTGGTTTTGAGGGGAGGCGATCATCCTTGACGTCAGTGGGCTTTTTGTGGTTTTGTGAGGACGTTTGGTGGTATGTGAGATCCTACATGAGGGAAAACTGCTCTTCTGGAAACGTTTCAGGTTTGACATGAGAAACTAAAACAGGTGAAAGATGATCATTAGTCTAACATCACAGCTAATGAACTGACAAACAATAACAACACGGAGTTTAAAGGTGATAGACAGATAAGATGGATGGATGGATGGATGGATAGATAAATAGTTACACACAGAGACAAAGAAAGAAGAGAGAAATGAATGGATATAAAGATCAAAAGAGACAGAGAGATGATTGTATAGACAAACTAACAGAGTGAGCAAATAAAAATGGGATGGATGGACAGATGGAAAATAAATTAGATAGATAGACAGACAGATTGAAAGACACAGAGAGGAGAGAAGACAGACCTATAGAGAGAAAGAAAGAAAATGAGAGATAGACAGAGAAAGCGAGACAGAGAGATAGGTGAATGGGTGGGTGGGTGGATGGATGGATGGATGGATGGATAGATAGATAGACAGAGTAGAAAAATGAAGATTGATAAAGAAAGAAGAGAAAGCCAGAGAGAGAGATAGAAGGATGTATGGATGGATAGATAGATTGGCACAGACAGAGAAAAAAGAAAAAAGAGAGAGATGGATGGACGGATAAAAATCTCGATTGAGATACATGTAATAATAAATGAATAGATGGATGTATAGACAGGGAGAGAGAGAAAGATAGTTGGTAGCTAAGTAGATAGAGAGATGTAAACACAGAGCGAAGGAAAAAAAGAGACAAACTGATAGAGAGAAAGACAGGCAGAGAGATAGAAGGATGGACAGAAGATATAGATATAGGGAGATGGATGCATGGACAGAAGTAAATCTATAGATATATAGAAGGATAAGAATAGATGGATGTAAAGACTGATGAACAGAGATGAGAAATGGAGTGAACGAATAAATAAAATTGAGATAAACAGATAGAAGGATGAATAAACAAATGGATGTAGAGACAAACTGATAGAGTAAAGGAAAAAGATACAGGGATGGGGGGAATGAAATGATGGATAGATGGATTATAGAAAGAGAGACAATAATAGATGGATGAATAGATACTTATATATGTAGACAGACAGAGAGAGAGGAAGACTCAGTAATGAGGTTTATATCAAGAACTATCCTCCAGCAGCATCGTCCATCTCACACACACACACACACACACACACACACACACACACACACACACACAAACAACTTCACGAGTTGCCCAGGTGACACTTTAAGTTGAAATAAATGAAAGAAGTATGTTAACATGACTTTTGTTAACATCGTTTGTTACAGTCATAGCTAGAGGTTGACCGATATTGGTTTTTCGACATCGATATCGATACCGATTATTGCCAGTTAACATTATTTTAATTGAACTTTAAATAATATAAAGAAGTATTTTAGTAACATTATAAAACTGTGAAACTCAAATTAGAAACTTAAATATTTTAGTATTCCAAATTAAGCAGCAGCAGGTCGTGATGAAAGAAGCACAGCTGCTCAACGTGCTCTCCAGCTGGATCTCGTGTGACGTATAGCCCAGCGTTTCCCAATCCAGGTCCTCGCACCCCACCGCTCTGCACAGATTCGACTTTCCCGACCCACAGCACAGCTAATGCTACTGATCAGCTAATTAGCAACATAGGACCAGCGTGCGACAGTGCAGGAAATATGGAAAATGTGCAGAGCGGTGGGGCGCAAGGCCCGGGATTGGGAAACGCTGGTATAGCCAATCAGAGATTGTTGTGGGCGTACATTAAATGAAGCAGCGAGTCGAGAACAAACGGCACAGAGAGAAGAGACGGCAGTGGAGCCACAGCAGCGCACCTTGTAAATGACTTAATATCTGCGATGAAAATTAAAACCGATACCGATAATTGGCAGTATACGTAATATCAGCCCCGATAATCTTATTCACTTATTCATAGCAGAGACTTTCCTCCGAATAGCCATGAAGAAGAACCTTGTTTCTGCTTTCTCTCTCCTCTTCTTATAAAAGGAGGAATACAGCTGATAACAGAGTTCGTGATTTCGGTGTGAGAGTGTGCAGATAAGAAGGATGTTGGGAATTTTCACTGTCATGTTTTGCGTTCTTCCCGTCACTCACGTTGAGTCGGTCACGTGACCTTTTGTCGTCGTTGCCGTGACGGCAGAAAAGCGCTTCCGAGTCGGTGAGTTTGCCGCGACTCTCCTCCTCGTACCTGCCTGATCCATTTTTCATTAGGGCCTAATGGAAGATTCTACTTATTGTAAATTTAAGCTTGGAGCTTTCAGGAAGAGGGAGCGCAGGGTTCGAGTGGCCCATTTCTGAGACAACGGAAAGAGGGAGAAAGCGGAGGAGAGAGAAGAGCGGCGTGTTTTCCTGTGTATGAGAGAGAGAGAGAAGTAGAGAGAGATTGCTGGGGTAATTGAAAGAGAGGGATGATAAGGAGGACAGATAAAGGCTTTTCCTTTTTTACCTGAGCTCAGTGTAGGGAGAGATGGATGGTAGGAGGGTTTGAGTGCTGAAAGAGATGGAGGGAAATAAAAGAGAGAAACAGCTCTGGTGCAGTGTCAGGCTGGACTGAGGAAGCTGTGGTCAGTGTGAGTGTGTGTGTGTGTGTGTACCATGTTTTTGTGCATTGTGGGGACCTTTCTGAGCCTTTTTTCCCCCCTAAAACCACTTTTTTCCATTTTTTATGGCATCGTCTGGACATTTGAGAGGTCTTCATGTGGAAAATTGATTGAACATGTGCATGTTTTATTTGAGAAACTAAAAGCGGTAAAAGATGTGCATTTGGTTACTAAGGTTAAGATTAGGGTTAGCTGTGGAATTATAGATATTAGTCATTATGGGAGTCTATGGAATGCCCCCACAAAGATAGTTGTACACAAAGTTTGTGTTATTGTTGTATTGTTGCTTCAGTGCTGGCATGCGACGTTCAGTCATGTGAAAGTGAGTGATTATTTGTCATTGTGAACACAGCACACAGTGCACCACAACGAAATGTGACCTCTGCATTTGACCCATCCGTGAAGGAGCACTGGGCAGCTAACAAGCGCCCGGGGAGCAGTGCTTGGGGACGGTACCTTGCTCATGAGTACCTCAGTGGTACCTTAACCGGCCCTGGATTCGAACCTGCGACCATCTGATCACAGGGCGAACCTCCTACCTGTCAGGTGTATTTAAGTTCGGTTTGGTTAGTCTGTCTTTGTCAGTTCTCCCTCACACTCGTCCCTCCTTTTGTGTGAGCCCTGTGTATCTGTGGTGAATTATGTGCTGTTTTTAAATAAACTCACGTCGATGTAAACTCCTGCATTTGCGTCCGCACTGTCTGGTGAGAGGGAAACGTGACACTACCATTACGCCACCAACTGCCCCGACCTGTGGACTGGTCAGTTGTTCACAATGTGGATTAGTTCTATAAGTTTATTAGTGGAAATATTGTTGTATTGTTTGAATAAGAAAAAGGGATAAAGATAGAATAAGATAAGGGATAAAATCATTATCAAACAATTATTGATCAAATTATTTCAAAAATGAAGCAAAGCTATTCAGATATTTCCACAATGAATTTAAATATATTGATGATATTATAATCAGCTTCGGAAATAAATAAGAGACCACATCACTTTTTTCTGTTCACTGACTTTCCAATATGTGGTTATGAGTGTAAAATGTACAGGTTGATATTCTTTTGTGAGCTACTGCAGTTGCAGGAATGTGGAAAATGCAAAAGCAGCCCATATTTTAATATATAAATGCAGTTCTGTGTTTACAGCAGCTATTCTATGTGTTATATTCCAACACCTATACGCCTGATTAATTTTGCTGATTAGAGGAAACAAACCTCAGCTAATGAATAAATGACCATATTCTTTTAATCACATAATGTCAAACAATATATGTGTAGTTTGGAACTTCCAGGTTAGACTAAGATCATTTACTCCATAAGATAATAAGACAATAGATAAGATCGTTTACTCCAAAAACGTTTGTAATTTTGAAATAAGCAATAAGTTATAAAAGAACATTGGCTTTAATATTTTATACAGACACACAGCCACAAATTGTAAAACTAATGAATCTGAAATAAAATGATGTAGTCTCTTATTTTTTCCGGAGCTGTACATTTAGTTGTATTTATTGTGGGAATTTTAGATTTATCTTTTCATTTATTGTGGTGTTTGTTAAATTTGTGATTTCTAATCCCGTTACCAAGTCCAGGTGCAGCATTCTACATGTCTTTGAGTTTAATTTATGGACAATTTTAATGGACCTCAGATTCAAGAGTAATAAAGAGTTTTTCTTTCATTTTTAGCAGCTGAAGTGGCTCCTCAGTTTTATGTTGGAGGTTTCAGATTTTCTCTAGTCGAACATGATGGGATTTCTGAGACCAAATAATCAAATAAGATCAAATAATCTGATCAGTATACACTGCTATTTGTCTGCCAGATACACATTTTAAAACAGATTTTCAGTAACGTTTTCAGTGTTTCCAGTCCTAGAACATAAATACAACAAAAGCTTCAATATAAGTAGGACTGCAACTGCTTATCGATTAAATTGATTAAAATCAATTATTAAGATAGTTGGCAACAAATTTAATAATCGATTAGTTGTATGTTATTATACACATACGTACAGTGGCTACCCCCTAATGTGGGGGCAGTAAGCTAACCAAAGCTGCAGTGGCAGTAAAGCACCATTAAGCTGGATGTCGACCGCCATAAAAGAAGAATAAGGAGGAGACGAGAACCAGCGCCGTCACACAAACTGAAGTAACTGCGTAGAAACGAACGAATGACATTTTTCACGATGTAAACACAATGCTTGTTACTGTGCACGACTCTCATATGCAAGTTATTCACTGAAGCGTTCCACTTCAGTCAAATCTTCCTATTTATTGCAGACAAAACTCATTTTTAACTGATGAATAACAAAAACAACCAGCATTCCACTCTAGATACAGCCATTTACTTGATATTTTCACTGATTATTCCGATGTGTATCCACCACGTTATTGTGACGTGACTCTCGTGTGGAACGGCAACTTGTGCAAAAATGGACATATCGGCCAGAAATGAGTCAAAATGAGTCCAAACTGGCAAAAAATGGCCAAAATTTCAGTATTTGTTTTTCAATTAATCGGAAAATATTTTTTTTCCGTTTTATAATGTTAGAGAGTAAAATAAATATAGACAAATAGAAACAGACAGTTTGATTTATTAAAAAATGCTGGAAATGAAATATTTTTTTCTCTTTTTATCCAATTAATAATCAATTGATCGAAAAAAGAATCGGCAGATTAATCGATTAACAAAGTAATCATTAGTTGCAGCCCTAAATAAGACTCAAATTTATAAAAGGGTTCAAATCCCAGGACCGGTAAAGGTACCACTGAGGTACTCATGAGCAAGGTACCCTCCCCATGCACTGCTCTCCGGGCGTTGCCCCTGTTAGCTGCCCACTGCTCCTTCATGGTTGGGTCAAATGCAGAGGTGTGTTCACGATGACAAAAATCACTGACTTGAAAAACACAAAATCCTTTTCTCTATCTGTTGTTTTTAAGATATAGTTTATCTGCCGTTATAAACACTGATCCTGTTGGCCAGTAACATCTGCTCTCTGGAGCTCTGCCGTTTTTCTCCCTGTTTTGGAAACTTTGCAGCAAAACAGAAGTGTAAATGAAGAATCAGCACCTTACGCCATGTTTCATGAAAGTGATGTGGGACAAGTTGTTTGCCCTTAGAACTTGGCAACATTGCCCATGTCGGGGACTTAAGGATGTTGTTGTTGTTGTTGCTGTGGCGGTCCGGGGGTCTGAGGCCTTTAGTAAGGGTCTTATTAAGAGTATTTTTCCGCACTGGAGGTGGTGTGGGAGCCGTATCGGGGCTCTCTCACCTCACTCCTGCTGCTAAATAAGAGCTGTGTGAGTGTGTGTATGAAGAAAGTGTGTAAGAGAGTGTGTGTGTCAGCATTCTCCTGACTCCTTTGGATGGCAAAGTGTGTGAAGACCTTGTGCTTGAGAGTCAACATTCTGCCGATAGCATTGCTCAGGGTGTGTGTGTGTGTGTGTGCATTTGTGTGTGTTAGTATTTATGACATAAAAGGCATAAAGGCATAAACATTATTATTTTGCGCAGTAACGAGTAGTGTAAGGGATTATATTATCCAGTATTGGGAAAAAGGTAATAATATTGCAATTATTAATCCAAGAAACATGTCTTTACCAGAAATTTATTTATTTATTCATTTATTCATCCATCCATTCATTTATTGTCCTTCGTAAGCTATTTCTTTATGGTATGTTTACATGAAAGTGTTCTTGTAGTAGAAAGAATGTTCCACATTGACGTGATGGTGGTCTAGTGGTTAGCACGCTCACCTCTGGACCATGAGGTCGTGGGTTCAAATCCTATGTTCAGCACTACCATCATTGGGGCTCTGAGCAAGACGCCTAACCGCAAGTTGCTTCAGGGAGACTGTCCCTGCAATTAGGAAATGAACGTCACTCTGGATAAGAGCATCTGCTAAGTTTGGGGCAGTTGGTAGTGTAGCGGTTAGGGAGTCTGCCCCGTGATTGGAAGGTCGCCGGTTTGAATCCCAGATCCACTAAGGTACTCCTGAGCAAGTTACTGTCCTCAAGCACTGCTCTCCAGGAGCTGCCCACTGCTCCTTCATGGATGAGTTAAATGAAGAGGTGACATTTGGTTGTGGCACTGTGTTGTGTCCTGACAACAGCCTTGAAAACTACCATTTTGAATTTATTCAGAAAGCTGTGCGTGACTAGTACTATAATGATTGTATTTTTAATGTTTGACCGAAGCTGCAGTGTTTACGCTCCTACAGTTCTCCTTCTCAACAGGGTTCCAAAAGAAGTGGATTGAATTTGAAAGAAGGTGGTTGTAACAGCTCTGTTATAGTGGTCGCGGGGGGACCGGAACCTCTCCCGGGAACTTACAGGTGCAAGGCAGGTAACAACCCTGGGCAGGTGCCAACACACCGCGGGGCACACACACACTCACATTCACATCTTACAGGGCCAATTTACAGTTGCCAATTAACCTACAGTGCATGCTTTTGGACTGTGGGAGGAAACTGGAGCACCCGGAGGGAACCCACCCGAACATGGGGAGAGCATGCAAACTCCGCACAGAAAGGCCCCACGGCTGCCCTGGGGTTCGAACCCAGGACCTTCTTGCTGTGAGGTGGCAGCACTAATCCCTGCGCCACCGTGCTGCCCCTAAGGTTACTTTGTTGCTTTTTAAATGCGTAATAAGTAATAATCATATTTTATGTACTACACAGCAAACAAAGAAAGAGGATTACTTTTTAAAATAGCAACAAGCAAAAAGTTCCTCTTTCCGAGTCATGTTAGTGCCCAGCAGTGGACACTAACGCAGCTGCTAGAGAATGACCTGTAAAGGGGATCCTTTGACATAAACATGCTAAGCCAAGTTAAATGTAATTATAGAGCACATTATTAATAAAGGAGCTTCACCCGATGTACTTTACCTTATAATATAAAGCAAAATATAAATAGACAATTTAAAAGTGACACTGGGCTTTAAATGACTTCACCCATATGCCATCCACACTCTTTGAAACCACAGAAAACAGAAATATATTGAGATGTAAATATATAAATGGATGGAGAAGATGTATTTTTAGTAGAAAGTGGTCTGTCCCTTTAAATTGAGTAAATATACAGTAAAAAAAAGAAGTTTAGTTTCAACTAAAAAGTCAACTGATGTGGGGGAAAAAACAGCAAGATCAGACTGGCACCAGCGGGCCTGGAGGAGTGATGTAAGCTCCGTTGTGTGTGTGTGTGTGTGTGTGTGTGTGTGTGTGAGAGAGAGAGAGAGAGAGAGAGAGAGAGAGAGAGAGAGAGAGAGAGAAAATAGTGGGAGAGCGATGAGAGAGGAGAGAGAACAAGAAAGATGAGAAGACAGACAGAGAGAGCAGGCTTTAAGGAGTTTTTCCTGTTCTCTTCACGTACCTTTCTACAGCACTCGTCCAAATCAATGCGCTTAGCTCCCTCATTCCTCCACTGCATCCTTCTTCTTCTTCCATCCATCACCTCTTCCCTTCAGACACCAGCTAAGTGCCTCAGCAAACCAAAGGATGGATTGCAAAACCTCTTTCTAGAATTTCCTGCGGCAGAAGGTGAAAGTCAGAAGCTGAATGTGTTAGTTCAAATCATTTTGGTGCTTCACTTGCAAAACTTTTGTGCACTATGAGTCAGAAAAGGGACATAACTTTGGCAAATTGTGGCTGATTTTCAGAATCCTTTGACAGCTGAAAAATTGTTGTTTCACTGACAACACAGTCAACGATTGCCGTTGAAAGGGGGGTATTTGAGTATTTCACAACTGACTGATAGAAATAGAGATTTTTTTGTTGGAAGAATAGTAAATGTTGCTGCAATGCAACAGTGAAAGAAATCTGAATTTGTCAACACTTGCCTTATTGGCAAAGTTACAGTTACTTTTTAAACTCGCAATGTACGTAAGTTATGAAACGTTTGCAAGTTTTACGTGTGATAGACCATGTCTGATTTTTGTAGTGTGGACATTTTGTGGGACTCTGATTGTTCTAGGGCTGGGCAATTAATTAATCAAAAATTAATGTAATCTTGCCCAGGAAAATTATTTCTATTATGTTTTTTTTTAATTCTGTTAATACTTAAAGAATTCTGTCCCCAATGTGTGTTCATGTAATGTCCTTTTAATAACATGACTGTGTGTGTGACTCCACCCGTCCAATCTGCCACTACGTATGAAAGTCATAAAGGCATCAAGCTCTATCATTAGGTATAAAAATGCCTCAACTTTAGGCTATGTCCACACGACAACGATTGTGATATTTTACTTCTGTGAATTTAAAAAGCTTCGTATACATAGTTCCCATACACGTATCGTTTCAAGAAATATCTGCTGTCAGTAATAAGTAATAATCATATTTTATGTACTACACAGCAAACAAAGAAAAAGGATTACTTTTTAAAATAGCAACAAGCAAAAAGTTCCTCTTTCCGAGTCATGTTAGTGCCCAGCAGTGGACACTAACGCAGCTGCTAGAGAATTACCTGTAAAGGGGATCCTTTGACATAAACATGCTAAGCCAAGTTAAATGTAATTATAGAGCACATTATTAATAAAGTTAATATTAATAAAATAAATATACATAGTTCCCATACACGTATCGTTTCAAGAAATATCTGCTGTCAGATGGAAACGGGAAGGCTGGGTTGAAATGGTGTAATACAGATGCCACGCCTATATGTGGCGCTATAAACAGCTTACTGAGTACAAACATAAACACAAGAAGACAAACATAAACACAAGGTTTTGTTGCAATAGTGCTAATAAATTTAGCAGCGCCAGGAACACAAACACAGCTCTGTAATCTGCCATTGTTGTTGTTACCGGTTGTTACGCGCGGGGTTCTTCCTTCGTCTTCTTCTTCTTCTTCTTCTTCTCATTTTGGTCAATTTCATTTTGAGACTTTTCTAATCTGTAACCCGTTTTCCTAGAAGTTGGTTTCAGGGCATTACACCATGCTGGTGTCATGTATGAAAGGCCAAAAAACTTAGTTGTGCAGACAAGCTGTTAATAATTCAGCATATATACTCTACAAACCTTATTAGTGAACGATAAGTGCAAACAAACAAACAAAATTGTTCATTAATTGTTTTTAGGGTAAAATCCTTAATTTAATTAATCGTGATACTGATTTGAGGTCATATCACCCAGCCCTAGATGATCCCTTTAATGCAGTGAGCTTGCGATTCTGTGATCCCTTGACAGGTTTTTTATAGACTGACTGGAGCTTTAATGCACTCGGCTGTAGAGATTACAACTCAAAGCTAATCAAATTTGGAGCGAGCCGTTAAAAAGCTCCTGAGCACGTCGTTAGGCGTGGGGAAGACGGCGGAGGGCAGAAATTGTGTCCGTTTTTATTTCTCGCCCAAGGTTCTTATATCCCTGTTATAAGGTGCAGAGAGTGGAAGTTAAACCGGAACAGAGATCACAGCAAATCACTCTCAATTATTTTCTACGAGACAAAGGCTGCTGCGTCCTTTCTGCTTCTGAAGCACTTTTTTTAGAGGCCTGTCCTTTTTTAAAACTGCAATCAAATTTCAGATGAAATAAGTCGCCACTTAAATCCAAAGCATCACTTCCTACCTAAGACTGGTACATAGACTAGGTGGAGAAGATTTCTTACAAAGACAAGTGTGTGCTGTGCTGTGTTACAATGACAAATAATCACTCACTCACTCACTCACAGCTGCTGAGAAACACTCTTTTGCAAATGTTCTTGCAGCCTAGGGCTGCAACTAATGATTATTTTGTTAATCGATTAATCGATTGTTAATCGGATAAAAAGAAAATAACTATTTCATTCCCAGCATTTTTAATAAAACTGTCTGTTTCTATTTTTTATATTTATTCTTTACTCTCTAACATTAGAAAATGGTATAAATGTGACCCTCTACGGCAAAACCAGTCGCTTGTCGCAGTGGATGTTTCTGAGAAAAACGAGCGTTTATGTTGCGTGGGGTAAAATTTTGGATTTTTTGTTTTTAGTGTTTTGAAACAGTGGAAGGTCTATACTGTACGTGACTTTCTTGAGGTGAGGAATTCAATTCCAGCAGAATGTTAAAAGTTTCTGTTTTGACCGCTCTACTCCAATATTTACGGTAAATCCACTGGTTGACTAGCGTGAAGATATTTCTCCGGAATCCATCTTCGTCTCCCGAGTTCAGTTAACCTAACGCAGGTAGGCTATCCGTGTGGCTGTGAACGCAGCGTAGGCTACCGTAAATGCAAACGTAGCCGCGACCGCACCAAGCGTCTGTGAGTGCTACGGCGATAGTCAACTTCAAAGGCAGATTTCTCCGTTTCTCACTTGGCGTGACAGGAGAAACCCGACTCCTTTGAATGTTGATATCTCAGTCATATGTCGTCCCATTCATTTGATATAGGTATCGTTTTGAAGCTTGATTTATGCCCTTTCATGAAAACATAATAACTCAATTTTGAAAATTTGCAACAAGCGACTGGTTTTGCTGTGCAGAGTCACACACATATATATTCTGATTCATTTAAAATGAAGAAATATTGATGTTTTGGCCATTTTTCGTAAATCTGAACTCATTTTGAGCTACAACTCATTTTCGACTCATTTCTGGGAGAGAACTACATTTTTGTGCAAGATGGCGTTCCACATGAGAGTCGCGCCACGACGTGGACACACGTCGGAATAATCACTGAAAATATCAAGTAAATGGCTGTACTGTGAGTAGAATGCTGGTTGTTTTTGTTATTTATTAGTTAAAATGAGTATTGTCCATAATAAATGGGAAGATTTGACTGAACTGTAACGCTTTAGCGAATAACTTTCCTGAGAGAATCGTGCACTCTAACAAACGTAGCGTTTTTTTTTTTTTACGGCAGGGCACAGCACTGCCTTGTCATGAATGTTGGACTTCCATATGAAAGTCGTGCGCACTAACAAACAGCGCATGTGTTTACATCGCGAAAAACTTAACTTTCTTAACAAATTTAAGGAAAAATTTAAATATTGGTGAATGAAGCCTAATATTAGTAATTTTCCTAAAATATGAATATATGCGGCTCATTTTATGCCAAGCACATTTATTTCAGTCTAAATCAGTAAACAAAGTGGTTTCCTTTAGTCACCCGGAGTCCATTTTGATCCCTCCATCTCCAAAAACTCCAAGCAGTGAGACTTTCTCCCTCAGTAGGAGAGTGAGACGCCAAGGGAAAATTGCAGCGATAAACGTTTGCGCAACTCTTTTTGCCCCCTCTCGCAGAGTAGAATGGAGAGAGTGGCGGTGAGAAGTGGCAGAGTGAAAAAAGGACGATTGAGAAGGGGGGAAAAAAACGAGGCTGAGTGACAGCGAAGATTGGCACAGGAAATGATGCGGAAGAGATCGCCGGCTCGTTCGGGCGGCCGAATGGCCGAATCCGGATCTAATCTCCCGCCGGCTCTTGATTTGATTGCTTCAGTCTGGGACTTCGAAAAAAGCCAGGTTTCACTCACCCGAGAGCCGAGAGCTGAGAGGGGCGGGGCGGGAGTGGGAGCGGCAGCGGGGGCAAGAAGAAAACGCTACGATTTCCGGCAGGTTGAAGTCATGAGAGTGTGAGATGAGGTATTGTGGGGTCCGGTGCTGCGTAATGAAGCCTATTTGTTGTTAACGACAAAAAAACGCTGAAGCCTTTTGCGCTTGTTCGAAATTTGTGCTCGATTGGATGCAATTAGTCAAGCCTTGATTAAGTCAGATGTTAATTGATCGTGAGAAATCCGCGAGACTTGAGAGGCATTGAGAGCTGGGCTGTATGATGACTAAGTTTGTGATCACACCAGGAAAAATAACAGATTTTCCACTCCATTGTGAAGTTGATGTTCCAAACAAAACGTCAGTCCAGTGTTAATACGGCAAGTGGTGTTGATTTAGTTTTACGTATCTTATTAAAAAAAAACATATGTATTAACTCTAGTAATGTTTTCATCAGTAGCTCATTGTTAGTTTTAGTCTAGAGCGGTGGTCCCCAATGGCGGACCGGGGGCCAGATCCGGCCCGAGCAAGCGATATGTCTGGCCCCTCACGTCGCATTGGTAAACAGACATTTGCGCTGCCTATGGCCATCTGTGATTAGTGATCTCCACGTCTTAGAGTTTGACTTCTCCACTAGTCATTATGAGTGAGAGAAATCTTAACCATAACAGTTGAGATAACGGACTTTGAACTTACAGGAGATTATATATGTGAAATAATTTCTGAGTAATTCCAGGCACAAAAATGTAAGTAATTGCGTAAAATTTATTAATTATGTTATTTGCGTCGTATCCACACGTTAGCTCTCGCGACTCTCGTATGGAACGCCATCATGCGCAAAAAGGTAGTTCTCTTCCAGAAAGGCCAAAAGCCACTCATTTTATATAATAAAATAAAAACTCTGCAAGTCAATAAAACAGACACTGTGATTTGTTGGCCCTCAGCATGACTTGTTTTACATAATTTAGCACTTGGGGGTTTGGATAATTGGCGACCACTGGCCTAGATTAAATCAACAAAAACAGTATATAGGTTTTAGTGCAGTTTAGTCAAAAGCATTCATCACATTTTAGTTGGTTGGCATTGTTTAAATTAAATCATTAGTGATTTCAGTGATCACAGATAGCGTTTAGCTGCCAACATCAGGCTGATTTAGAGAGAAGTCGTTAACATTAATGACTGATATTATCGTGCGTCACTACCCTAGATGTTTGTATTCCACATTGTGTGTCTGAGTGCTGGAGTTAATCAAATAGCAGAGCAGATGTGAAAGAGAAAAACGGAGCAGAACGGGCCGCAACCCAGACTAAAATTCATTAAAGGTGAGACGGATCATAAAAGAGTCGAGGGAGACGGCTTGTAATCCCTGACTGAGCTCTCCAGCAGCGAGACAGATATGAAAAGCTCTGTGATGAAGAGAGAGAATGAGACAGAGAGAGACGGATGACTCCAGACCCTCCTGTAAACTCTGTTAGAGGCAGACGAGCTCAGGTCTAATTTCGGCTGTTGGAGAGTGAGACGGGTTTCGCTCGTGTCCCGCTGGAATGAACTGCATTAACGCCTGTCTACGGCTTTGCTCTCGCTTCTTAATGCCACTTCAATCGATTTATTTTGCCAATAGCCAGTTATTCTGCACTGGAAAAGTACTGGGTCCCTCAAATAGCTCAAATATGTACTTATGAAGAACTCATGCATTAAGATTTACACAGTTTAAATAGTTGTAGAGCTAGAGTTTAATCAGTTGATTCATATAAATCTGCACCTTTTATCTGTCTTCATAAAGATAAAAAATAACAACATAAAACTTTTAATAATCTTCATTTGTAATGTACATTAAATACATAAATAATTCAATTGAATTAGTTTTTTGTTTGTTTTATACAACTTTTATTTATTTGAGCATAAATTGTAAAAGCTAATAAAATGTAAGTGCTTTTCAGCAGTTGTAGCTTCTCTTCTTACCTACACTGGTTCTTCACTGAGTGCTCTGGAGAACCTTTTTATGATGTAGAATCTTTTTATGCTGTTTAAGGTTCTTTGAAGAACAGAATGCAAAAAAATCGTTCTTTAAGTAACGTTATATCTTTTCATTGCCTTGAAGAAGCCTTTATGGTAAAGTATGACGTTAATGGCTAAACTGACCGAATTATTTGTGGCTGTTTGTAGAAATTATTGTTTTGGTGCAATTTGTAATTGTAACAGATGATATCTGCCACTGCCTTTCAGAGAGATCAGTTATTAATTTGCAGTTTATAAAAGTAACTAATAACTTGAGTCAATTAAGTTTTACTAAACACTACATTTGAACAAATTGTGCACTAAATTCTTCATGATCACTTCAAGATAAATGTCAAAGCGTGTCCCCAATGGCATCACTGTGAAGAACCACTTTTGGTTCTTTTTTTTTATAAGGGTGTAGGAGCAAATCTTTCATAAAAACATTGGTGTCAGAATCTTTGTGTTAGTGGGTTTTACGAGTGAATTTCTTCTAAAGAATGACTGGTGAATGTTTAATAGTGAAGGCTCAGTGTTTATTTAAACATCTGGTTGAGGTTAAGTATTAAAATGTCAAGTGATAATTGCTTTTTGTGATTTTACATGAATGGAAGTGATTGTTTTTCATTTTGTTTCACTGGCTCCTGAATCAAAATCATATTGACTTTGTCAATTCTGACAATTCTAACTTAAAGATTGAACTGTTTTGTTTCACACGAGTGTGTCCTTGCTGCAGTGTCTTTATTTCTTCAGAGTAGGTTTGCTTCTGACTGTACTCAATCAGCTCTATTCCGGCCTTGGGCAAATCTTCGACGGTCAAATTGTTGTCTGTTGCCTTGTTACCCTAACTCTTTACACTGCTAGTGAGGACCACCGCACCGCATGCTACGTCCACTATACAAAGAAGGCAGAAACGCCATTTGTGTGTTGAGAAGATCGAGGGAATATTTAAATATCCAAAATGCAGCTCATTCTGTCTCTTTTCACAGCTGAAATAGATTGACGTCAACAGCAGTTTTAAACTTGCTGAATGTTTACTTCATCCATTAATCAAATGCAGCAACGTTCAGTTCTACTCTTACATCTTCACACACTTTTTTCTTTCTTTCTCTGCATTCTCATTGTGTCTCTTTGTGTTTTTTCATATTATTTGGATTTCTGCCCACCAGCAGGAGACGTTGACTGTTGCATTTTTTTTAATAGCTCAATGTGCCGTTCTAATGAAGATAACGTTCAAAAAATTGTAATACATTATTTTAGTCTCCTTTAGGGTTGTGTTAGGATTGTGACCACAAGAGGCATGTTAACGAATTCAGCAGCTCATAGTTTAGCAGTTACCCAGCTATAATCAACAGAAACACCTAGAAACAGCATATATCCGTTCTCTTTTCTTCATGAACTGCTCGGCCACTTTCTGTTTACTTTTTGCAGAGACAAGATTGCTAAACAAGTGTTAATTTTGTAAATTCAGGTTGCTGACATTTTTTAGTCTAAAGTTGTCTTGTGTAACCTGCTCAGCTCATGTGGTGTCATAGTTCACAGGTTCAAAACCAGAAAATATTCAGAGCCGGCTCAGAGCAGAAAGTAGTATACTTGAAGTTAATTTTATTAAGTATGCTTTAGTATAAGTATAGCAAGTATACTACGGACCATGTACCATGTACCTTGCAGTGTACTAGAAAGTATACTAATTTAATACTTCTTCGGACTAAATTGGAACATTTTTAAGTTTATAAAAGTATACTTTATAAGGTCATTTTAAGATTAAAAAAGTATACTTTTAGACTTTAGTAGACTTTTTTATACTTATCAGTATAAGTCAAGTATACTTCACTATACTATTCTTAAGCATATAAAATATAGTATATAAAAAGTAAACTTCAAGCATACTGCCTCAGTTTTAGTGTATAATAAGTATACTCGTAGTACACTTGAATAAACTACTTTTTGCTAAAGGAATATTGCAACCCAGTTACCGCTTATTTTTCCAGTGAAAAAACATGGCATCGGTTCCAAATTGGGAACGTGCAGCGGCGCCGTGCCACTACCATTTAAAAGAGGTTTTAGAAAGCAGAGAAACTGAGGATTGCTTAGTGGTGAGAGTTCCAAAACATTATTCATATTACTTCTTGTGACACGGAATCTACGGAATTCAAGCAGAATTCCTAAACTGTGTTCTCGGCCTTGAGCACTAAAAACATTACTTATCCGCACTGTATTTGGCTTTCTACTTGTGAGACTGTTTCGGTAATTCAGGCAGCAGTAATTTTTCCCATTGGAAAAATATAGCACTAGTTCCAAATTGGGGAACTGGTACCAGAGCAACACCGGCACCAGTACAGTGGAAAAGCAGAGGAACTTTGGTGGAGAAAATTCTAGAACTTTATGTTGTAGAGAAATGTTAGCTGGGTAGATTTTTTCACTGAGGAATTTGATTGATTAACAAAAATATCTTTGTGTGTGTGTGTGTGTGTGTGTGAGGAGGTTATTAATGCAGCATGTGAGAACTTCATCTGCCCAACTTGATCGTCCTGCTTTAATATCCTCTGTTCTTCATTCCATTCCAGCTTATCTTTCATTAGATAGAGCACACACCTAATTACAGCCTCACACGCAGGAGGAGAGGAGACGCTCTAGCGCTTCTCTCTTTCTCTCATCCACTTTCCCACCTCTCTCCCTCTCTCTCCTCCCCTCCAGCTGACAGTTCACTCATGCATGTGGTGAAAGCAGCCCGTATCTCAACACCTTTCTCTAATCTCCTCTTTATTCTTCTGCACCGCAGTCTTTCTTGTTTCTGTTTTTTCATTTCCACGCTCCCCTTCCATCTCTTCCCTTTCCTTCTTTTCTCTTCTTCTAATTTCCCTCTTCTCTCTTCTTACCACTAAACCTCTCCTCTCGCCGCACCTCTCCTCTCCTCCTCATCTAATCCATCTTCTCTTGGTCTCTTTGCTTCTCTTTCCTCTCTCAACCTCCCTCTACCTTTTTTATTTTATTTTTTATTCTGTTGACGTAAAGCAGGGCAGCACGGTGGCGCAGTGGTCAGCGCTGCCGCCTCACTGCGAGAAGGCCCTGCTGAGTTCGATCCCCGGGTCGGCCGTAGGACCTTTCTGCGTGGAGTTTGCATGCTCTCCCTGTGTTTGCGTGGGTTTCTTCCCACAGTCCAAAAAGCATGCACTGTAGGTTAATTGGAGACTCTAAATTGGCCCCGTAAGGTGTGAGTGTGATTGTGTGTGTGTGAGTGTGTGCCCTGCGGTGAGTTGGTGCCTGCCCAGGGTTGATCCCCGGGATAGGTTCCTCTCTTCTCGTCTCGCTCTCATCTTCTCTGCTTTCTTGTCCTTTCCTCATTTCTGTCCCCTCATCTCTTGTCAGATCCATCGCTTCTTTTCTCATTAAAGATGAGCTGATGTAACTGTCAAGTTTGGTGCTGAGTGAATTCACTTCAGTTTTGTTTGTGGCAATTTGAGTCCTTGTCAGATCGTAAAAAATGATGTCAGACGTTTCATACGAAAAGCATTTCCAACAATGTCAAACACACACACACACACTGACGTCTCCAATCCTCAAAAGGAGACTCGATTCCCTCTCTCTTTCTCCCTCGGTTTGAGGTTATTAAACGAATCGGAATAAATTACATCTTTCTCCTCCGCACCTCCCAGACAGCTTTAGGACTTGAGCAGGTGAAATATACTTTAAACGTTGTCATTTTGTCATTTCATTAAAAATCTGGCAGGCTAAAGGAGCTGGATCCTATAAAAAAGGACCTTAATATGCCACGGAAAGAAGGGGGAAAAAAAGAAGCCAAAAGTGAATCGTTCCGGTGAATTTATTAATATCATTACTCTGCTGCCAGGGCACACGCCAGGCATATGGAGAAGAATGTCACTCATAAAAAAGCCTGCACCCTTTTACCCTTTTTTTGCCATTTTTTTACCCCAGAATTCATCACTGCCTGGGGCAAATCATTAGGGCTCCCAGAAAGACGGAGTCAGCGAGTGTCTGCTCTTCACGGCCGACGCCACGCAGAAATGGCTGTTCTTTTTTTATTCTTTTTTTTTTTTTTTTTTAAAGGGAGACGCCTAACAAAAGTTGAGTAGGTTGTGCGCGGTGGGCGGAGCGGCGTGGCGTGCGAGGTGAGTGATGGATGTGATTTCGGGGACGGTGACGTTCCCTCTGAAAGAAAACAGCCAATCTCTCCCCGCACGCCCGGGAAGGAAAAGCCCATTCAACTCTTCTCTGATCCATCTGTCCTCTAAATACACCCTGCAGAACGTAGCCAGAGCAGCGCTTTTTGTAGCTGTTTGCAAATGAAGAGATATTTCAATGAGTTAAGTCTCCAGCTTCTTGTTTTGCTGCGATATCGAGGCCATGGAAACGGGCGCAAGTCCAGATTCGCGGTCTCTGTCTAATGAATTGGGAATGCTGTTAAATCTGGACTGTTCGTGGCTTTTCAGCGCTGGCTCGTCTTCGCAGTCCTTGTGAAACTTACTTATGAGACTCTGGTGCTTGTGCTTGTGCCAGGATACGTTTGGGCTAAATTTCCTCACGTTGCAGAATTCGTTTTTGGACTTGCTATTTTGGATTAGCTTGAGCCAAAATTGGTTTGGCCAGGGATTCATTTCTGGGTCGGAATCCACCTGGGCATCTGTATTCATTTGGGCCAAAATTGGGATTAAGAAGCATTTTTGAGAGTTCCACATTGCAATGATTTAGTGAGTTATACAAAGGAAAAATTCTGGCCTGTGTCCACCAAACACGTCTTTTGCGCTGAGAGCGGGCAAAAGCCTGTTGTTGCTAAGTTAAAGCATCATTGGGCACTTACGTGTTCGTTCCTATTTCATGTAAACATTGCAAGGTATTTCTTTGAGATCGGCAGTTTAGCCCACATAAAGAGATTATCTTTACAACGGAGAGAAATCTTGGCATTAGCGGCAGCGTTTGAGCTAGACACTCACATGTCTTCGAGACGCAGAGATTGGCTGCATGAGATAAACCGTGCAAGTAAACAGCTGGGAGAGTACCACCAATTAGAGGTTTGACCACATAGTTGTAGCTTCTTGCCTTATTCGAACTGTGTAAGTAAAGCCAAAATAAGACGCTCCAGATACGACACCATTGTAGTTGGTGAGTTCTTGGCTGTGTGATTTTGATTGGCTAACAAGAGAGAAGTGACATTGACGAGCTCAGCGCTGTTCTAAAAGTTGAACGGATTTCAACTTGAAGCGTGCTGAGCACTGCTGTAAAAAACGTCTCCACTCCCTTTTTATCCGTTGAAGGCTCTTAGCGTGCTGAACGTTGAAGCTCATAGGGTTTGTATTAAACATAGGCGCTGCCAGCGCAAAAAGCTTGTTTGGTGGACACAGGCCCCTACTGTTTTGTTTGGGTTTATCTCTGCGTATTGAGAGGGAGAAAATAAGACTGACCTAAGAAAACAGACTCACAGTTCAATTAGATACACAATTTGGGACTTTTTTTGCTCTTGTATTATGTTCAGCAAAGTTCATATTCAATAAAAACTCTTTATTCCTTCTTAGAAATTGGCTTATTGTTATTTTCTATTAGTCCCAGTTTAGTTTTCATCAAGTTATTCTAGTCCAAATTGCAAAAATGTGACTCTGCACGGCAAAACCAGTCGCTTGTCGCAACGGATGTTTTTCCGAGAAAAACGACTGTTTATGTTGCATGAGGTAAACTTTTGGATTTTTTGTTTTTAGTGTTTTGAAACAGTGGAAGGTCTATACTGTACTGCTGTGAATAAATTTGGCTGAAAAACTTACCCTTTCCATCCTAAAAACGTGACTTTCTTGAGGTGAGGAATTCAGTTTCAGCAGAATGTTAAAAGTTTCTGTTTCGACCGCTCTACTTTAATATTTACGGTAAATCCACTGGTTGACTAGCGTGAAGATATTTCTCCGGAATCCATCTTCGTCTCCCGAGTTCAGTTAACCTAACGCAGGTAGGCTATCCGTGTGGCTGTGAATGCAGCGTAGGCTACCGTAAATGCAAACGTAGCCGCAACCGCACCAAGCGTCTGTGAGTGCTACGGCGATAGTCAACTTCAAAGGCAGATTTCTCCGTTTCTCACTTGGCGTGACAGGAGAAACCCGACTCCTTTGAATGTTGATATCTCAGTCATATGTCGTCCCATTCATTCGATATAGGTATCGTTTTTATTGATTTATGCTCTTTCATGAAAACATCATAACTCAATTTTGAAAATTTGCGACAAGCGACTGGTTGTGCCATGGAGGCTCACAAATAAAATTGCAGAATCTTTTTTTTAAATTGGCTTTTAAAAGCATTTGAAGAAATTTGTTCTTAAAACCCACTTTTTCACCAAGATTCTGACATTCACCAGTGTTTTCTTGTTTGAGATTTGTTCTCAGGTCAAAACAGCAGGAGAACTCTTACATTTTATTGCTTCCGTGTTTTGCAGAACAACTTAAAGGCTTTTCTTCGGTTTAATTGTTGCACAGTAATATAGTTTAAATGTCTTTCTTAAGAGCACAATAAAAAAAGCAAAAGAAAACTGTAAAAGTAAGTGGCGTACACTGATTATTTCGTGCCAGTTGTTGCACCCCCCACAAAAGCCATTGCCGTTTTTTTTTTTATGGGAACGTATTGTGCCGTTGTTATACCCCGAGTCATGAGTGCTGTTGGAGTTTTTTGAGAAGTAGCTGTGTTTCTTGGCCAAAAATTGTGATTATTAAATGGCTCCGGGCGTTTCGCTCATCCGATGGCGCCGCCAGCTTTCAGTCTGAGCATCAATCATTCTGTGTTCACAGCCAATCATGAATCCTGCCCAAATGCCACGATCACAGACGAGGATTAAACACACTCAACGCCTGCATCGGCCTCGCCACTTTCCTTCTGCCATTTTCAGCCTTTCAATGCCAAACGAATGTCTCCGGTTTGACGGACAGATGGCGATAACGCCGGTGTACCGCAGAGATTGAGGGGCGAGAAAAAACTTTCATTCTCACGGATGCAGCTAAACGGATTTTGACAGGTTTCAGCATGAAATGAATCTTTTGTGTACTAGTAAGTAGGCAAAATAGCCAGATTTGCTGCTCGTCATTGATTTGCAGCGTTATTGGTGATTTCCTGGTGTTTTAAGGAGGGATTTCAGATGAAACATTGTGTACCATCGATGATAAATGATGACATTCCAGAATCTGCACCAATGCAAAGTTAGCAAGTAAGCCTTATAAATCTGCTTTATTATACAAACTTGTATAATAATCTACTTGTATGCAAATTTAAAAGCGTGTTGTCATTTGCACACAGATTATTTCCGATATTCACAGTTGCTTATTGTCTTCTGATAGCAATGCATTCTTACTCCTATACTTTAGACTGACACTTAAGGCTTAGTTTGTGTGCTTGCTTCTAGACATCAGTTCATCATTTCTGAATGTCATTTAAAACAAATTCATTGCTCTCAAAAACATGACGTGCGTGAGTAAAACTCACATTTATTTTTTCTTCCTCACTGGATACGGTTTAGTGGCTCCGTATGGAATAGTTTTAACGCTCGGATTCATTGACAATACACACAGTGGCAAAAGCAAACGCGTAGAAATCTGATAGATTTATCCAGACGCGTGAGGTAAAAAGAAGCAGAATCTTTTATTGCTGGACAGTAAAAGGCAGAGACAGAGAGACAGTGTAGAAGACACAAATGCGTCACTTTTGAATATAGAAGAAATTCTACATCTGTGCAATTAATTCCGATTACAGTGTAACAACAATCACCATGTCCGTTCTGTTGTTTATTTACATTTTTCACACATATTTGGCACTAGAACCACAGTTCCACCTCTCAACTGGTCTACTCATTCATGAGATGCGTGCAGATGACTGATTTGTGTTGTGTCACACTCCGACGTCATACTGATCTTTTCATCCCTGTTGGATTTTCAGATTGAAGTCCCAGGTTGTGAAGAGAAGTGAAGAGAGCCAAAATCCTGATGAGGATGAGGGTGTTTCTTAATCATAACAAAAGTTGATTGAGACAGCAAAAAGTGCTCTTACATGTTCTTTTAGCCGCGGATCAACGTCTCTCTTACACAACCAGTGTTTGTCAGACCCTTTTGTCTAATATGTTTGGATTCTTGAGATAGCCAAGGTTAGTAACAGTGACAAAAAGTCTAGGGTCAGCACGACTTGAATACTTGTTCAGACGTATAACTGTTTGTAAAAGACAGTAAATAAGGAGAATTTACTGAGGGAAAAACGTCAAAATACACGCGGGGCAGCAGGGGTGGAAGTAACGAATTACAAATACTCACGTTACTGTAATTAAGTAGATTTTTTGGGTATTTGTACTTTTATGAGTAGTTTTTCAATGTTTAATTTTACTCGTACTTGAGTACAATTTACACCATGTAATCTACTTCGCTACTTATAAAATCAAAAATCGCTACACAATTTGAATTAATATTCAAACCTTTCATCTGCATCTTTGCAGCCAATAAGGCTGTGCAATCACGACCGCGCCAATTAATCTACGATGTAAGCAAAGAATAAACTCCGCTGCAGCAGCAGGCACAGGTGTCCGGAGGTACTACACAGTGGAGTACAAACTAATTTATAGACTGAAGATTTGGAGACAAAGAAGCCAAAATGGAGACAGAAGACAACACTGTCAACCGTGAAAATGATGGAGAAAAGACGGAGGACGAGTGCCCGCTGCCTGTTGTTCGCAGTGTATTGGGAAAAGTTTAAACTGTTCTATGCATGTTCAAAAACATTTTTGTCATTGTTTTAACAAACAAAATTCCTGCTTTATATCTACATTTATTTACAAAACAAATTGCCTTTCTATACCTCATTCATCTGAGAAATGTGCTTTGAACGTAGATATTTTATACTCGTGAATCGAATCGAATGCCTGCTATTGACGACGCAATAAAACATCCATCGGTTAAAAAGTAATTAATACTCTGAGTAGTTTTTGAGAAGAGTACTTTGTACTTTTACTCAAGTATTTTTTTTAACACCAGTACTTTTACTTGTAATTGAGTACATTTTAACCAATGTAACAGTACTTGTACTTGAGTACAAATTTTCAGTACTCTTACCACCTCTGCGGGGCAGTTGGGTGTCTGCCCCGTGCTTGGAAGCGCGCCGCTTCGAATCTCCGATCAGTAAAGGAGCTACTAAGGTACTCATGAGAATGGTACTTAAAAGCTGCCCACTGCTCCTTCACGGATGGGTCAGATGTGGGTTGTGGTGCACTGTGTGTTGTGCTGTGGTGTGTTCACAATGACAAATAATCACTCACTCTCATATTCACATGCAGTAAACAGCATATCGTCATAGGCAATTTCCATCATCTCATTTTACCATCTCTTTCTTCTACGTTCATTCCATTCTTCTTCTTTCAGCACACAAGCTACCACACATTCTCTGTGTTTTTATTAAAGCCACTTACGACCAAACAGCACGTGGCAAATGTTGAATTTTACCAGCGATTAGCAATCAGAATTCCCCCAAGCTCCAACAGGTTGTGTCACTCTTAATTAAACAAACCCATTTCTCCCGCTGTGCTCTCTAGGCTACATGTAATACAGTCCTACAACTTCCCCACCGCAGCTCATATTCCACGTTTCTCCCCCGCCAGACATTTGATTACAGCTCTCTGCACCGTCAGAGAGACAAATGCTTAATTGAAATGTTGTTTCCAAAAAAAGAAAACAAAAATTCAAAAAGGGAAGCCTTATGCACTGAGACGATGAGGTGTGAGGCTAAAAGAGGAAGTTCTGGACAGCAGGACTTGGGTGCGCAGGAAAAAGACGTGTGGCTTTTTGCTTTCTGCTTCGACAAACACAGAGACAGCGCCGGAGCTGAATTCTGTCAGGACCAGCGCCGGGTTGCGACCTTCTGACCTCTAGGCATGTTGGTGAGGACGTGTTTTGGGA
Source organism: Distichodus sexfasciatus (assembly GCA_032718565.1). Classification (NCBI taxonomy): domain Eukaryota; kingdom Metazoa; phylum Chordata; class Actinopteri; order Characiformes; family Distichodontidae; genus Distichodus; species Distichodus sexfasciatus. Next base: position 206,596 of record JAVGVS010000463.1, on the reverse strand, counting down.
TGTCAGGGGTAAGGGCAGGTTTAGCAGTTTGGGAACTTGTATTTTGTCACAAGATTCATAAGACAAGAGCCAAACTTTTGCCTTCCAGCTGATCACAACAAAGCTAAAGAAAAAATATGGTCCATGGACTTACTGATGTCTGTGTTTTGTGTGTGTGTGTTTTGTGTGTGTGTGTGTGAGAGAGAGAGAAACAGATACACACTTTGGAGAACTTATTCTGTCCAGACTGACAAACTTCTCTCTGATCTTTTCTCCATCGGATTGGTGTGTGCTTGCCCCACTTGGGTCGACAGACTTTCTGGTGTAAAGGAGATGTGTGTATGTGAGAGGGAGAGAGAACACGAGGGATGAGGTCATCAATATTTAAACACACACAGGGATCGTTAGTGGAACAGACTTTATTGGGTCTTCACACACGGTTGGTTTTGAAATCGGGGCCCAGGAGAGACCATGGCGACAGAGAAACAGAAAGAAAAAACATCTTAAAATGTCTCACTGTGACACCCCCCCAACACACACACACACACACAGGTCCATGCTGCAGCGGCTGAACTTGTCCTCTGAGCGAACTCTCAGTTCTGAGACCACTCCTGCTGTCCGGTCTGGGCTCTACTCCCCAAAAACACACTTTCTCAATTAAGATGTGCGGCCTCGGCTAAATCGTGCGTTGCCGTAGAAACGTCCCGGCTCTTGTCCCTGTCCCTCGCGTCCTCGAGCCACTTTGGCTTCCAGATTGAAGGTGTTGAGAATGAGGAATAAACCATTCTTTAACAGAAGGTCATGAAGATTATTTGTGAATAAAGTGTGTTCCGTTTTGGGGAGCAGCTGCTTTACAGGGAACATTCTTTTAAAGCACCCTTAACCTAACTGCAACCTGGCGCGTAGCCTGTGTTAAACTCTTCAGGAGCCACAGGATGGACAGAAGGACAGAAAGGTGAGGTAGAGGAAAAAAGGCAGATGAATAGAGAGGAAAGACAGAAAGACAGAGGACAGAAAAGAGGCAGATGGAGAATGAGACAGACAGGTAGGTAGGTGGATGGATGGATAAAAAGATAGATTGATAGATAAGAAAAGAAAGTAGACAGTGAGAGAGCAAGAAAGACAGGCAGAGAGAGAGAGAGCAAGAGACAGACAGACAGAGACAGAGACCAACCAAGAGAGGAAAAGAAAGTAGACATACAGATGGAGAAAGAAAGAGATGGATGGATGGATAGATAGATAGATAGATAGATAGATAGATAGATAGATAGATAGATAGATAGAGGACCAAGAGGAGAAAAGAAAGTAGACAGACAGACAGAGAAAAAAGAGATAGATAGATAGATAGATAGATAGATAGATAGATAGATAGATAGATAGATAGATAGATAGATAGATAGATAGAGAAGAGAGTAGCCAGAGAGAGAGCAAGAGAGAGATAGACGATGGATGGATGGAAGGATAGATAGATAGGCAGACACACAGACTAAGAGAGAGAGAAAAATAAAGAAGATAAAGAAAGAAAGGAAGACACAGCTGAATAGATAAACAGACAGAGAGAGAGAGAAAAGTAAACAGAGTGAGAGAAAGAAAGTAAGGAAGTTCTGGCGTTTATCAGGTGTAAACTCAGGGCGTGTATAAGTGAGTAAGCCTTTGTTTGTGCGCACGGTCTAAAGCAGGCAGTGAGCTTTAATTCCGCAGACATCCCGCCTGATTATGTGCTGCAGCTGTCATCGTCTTAGCCGCCACATTAACGGATCTGCTCTGAGGGTGGTGGCAGTGGCCCACACACACACACACACGTCAGCAGACAGACAGGCAGCGCGAAGCTGCTGACGGGACGCACAGATGTGGGCATAGCAAAGAAGCGGTTTGAGCATGGGTGCTGAATCCCAGCCGCACACTCATATTTACGCCTTTAATGATGTTATTTCAAATTAATCCATTGTTTAGCTTCCAGACACTTGATTAACACACCAAATCCCCGACTGCTTTTATCTCTCCTCTCTCTTCACTCTCTCTTTCCCTATCTCTCTCTCATCCCTTCTTTTCTCTGTCCTTTCTTCTCATCCTTAGTTCTTTTTTGTCTCTTCTCTCAACCGCTCATCTCTCTTTTCTCTCATCGCTCCCTCTCTCTTTTTCTGTCATTCTCTCATCACTTTCTCATCATCTTATCCCTTTCTTTCACAGTTTAATCCTCTCTCTCTCGCTCTCTCTCTCTCTCTTTCACACCTTATCTTATCTGTCTCATCCACTTCTCTCTCTCTGCCTCTCTCTATTCTCTCATCACTTCTTTCTACCCGTATCTCTATCTATTCTTTTTCTTTTTCTTCTTCACAGCCAATAATTCTGCTCATCCTAATTTCTCTGTTGTTTGGTTTGCACTCTCTCTTAAATTTTCGTTTCTCATATCTCTTGGATGTATCAGGCTGCTGATCTTGTAATGGGATGTTTTTTGTGTGTGTGTGTGTGTGTGTATGCTGGTGTGTTTAAGGACAGCTAATGTTGTCTAATGCTCTTCTATGAGCTCTGTGTAATTGTAGGAGGGGTGATGTGCTGATGCTACATGATGTGTGTGTGTGTGTGTGTGTGTGTGTAATTTATTTCCAGGACCACTGTGTGTGTGTGTATGTAGCATATTCACTGCTGTGTGTAATACGTACATGGAGGAGAGATGTTTTAGTCCTCTAGTGCATCCCTAAGTGAGCAGAGTGTGCATTCTATTGTGTAAAAGTGCAGTGTGTACTGGACAGGTTTGTGTGCATTGTGGAGGTGTATAGGTATACTTCACCTGAAGCTGTGGATGTGTGTGTGTGAGTCTCTCTCTCTTGGCTGTGTAACTTGCGTAACTACTTTCATAGAATAAAGACATATGTGTTTACTGTATAAGGCTTTGTGTGTGTGTGTGTGTGGTGATGGATGCGTGTATACTGTATGCTTTGTATGTGTGGAGGTGTGTGATATTGATGTGTGTGTGTGTGTGTGTGTGGTGTGATGGATGCGTTGTGTATACTGTATACAGCTTTTATATGTGTGTGAGGTGTGTGATATTGGATGTGTGTGTGTGTGTGTGTGTGTGGTGTGATGGATGCGTGTGTATACTGTATAAAGCTTTGTATGTGTGTGAGGTGTGTGATATTGGATGTGTGTGTGTGTGTTTGTGTGTGTGTGTGTGTGTGTGTAGATGGATGTGTGTACTGTATAGCTTATGTGTGTGTGAGGTGTGTGATATTGATGTGTGTGTGTGTGTGTGTGATGGATGCAGGTATACTGTATAAAGCTTTGTATGTGTGTGATGTGTGATATTGGATGTGTGTGTGTGTGTGATGGATGCGTATGTATACTGTATAAAGCTTTGTATGTGTGTGAGGTGTGTGATATTGGATGTGTGTGTGTGTGTGTGTGTGTGGTGTGATGGATGCGTGTGTATACTGTATAAAGCTTTTATGTGTGTGAGGTGTGTGTGATACGGATGTGTGTGTGTGTGTGTGTGTGATGTGTGGTGTGATGGATGTAACATCTTGTTTGTGCTGCTTGTCGTTGAGCTCGTATTTGCCGGGGCGGAGTTGCACTCCTGCATCGTCACCACGGCAACCAGCCCCACCCTGACAAGAAGTCATCAACCTGACACCCGGCAACAGGCATCTCTCTCTCTGTTTGCCTGTATCTCTTTTCTCTGTCTCTCTGTGTGTTGTTCTTGCTCTTTTTGTTTTTTCTTTTCTCATCCTCATTTCTGTCCTGGCCTCTGTTCTATCTCTCTTCTTCTCTCTTTTCTCTCTGTTTCTCTTTCCTCACTTTTTTCTGTCTCTATTTTTATTTCTCTGTCTCTGTTTCTCTCTGTGTTTCTCGCCCCCTCCCTCCCCCACACACTTCTTTCTTTTCATCCATGTCTTGGAGTCATATGTTCTCTTTCTTTCATCCTCTCTCATGTCAGGCCCTCCCCAACATCTGGGATGCGCTGGCCTAAAACTCTGTGTGTGTGTGTGTGTGTTTGTGTTTCTGCATGATGTTCACATGGGTGAGGCAGTTACTGTTAATGTTCAGAGCTACTGAACATCTCTGGGCACAATGGCTTGTCATTTACAGTTTGCATGATCGCACCGGCCAAGCGTGTGTGAGACCATCCATCTACCCCTCTGCCCTATCTATCCACCCATCAATCTCTCTATCTCGCTCTACATCTATCCACCCATCAATTTATCCATCCATCCATCCATCAGTCCATCCATCTACATATCTATTTATACATCTATAAATCCATCCACCCATCTATCCGTCCATCCACCCATCTGCCTATCCACTTACATATCTATTCATCCTTCTATCTATCCATCATTAGGTCAATTCTTCGATGGATGGATAGCAGTACTTTATTCACCCCCAATGTCTCCCCAAATACTATATAAATATTTAAATGACTAATATTCATTCATGCATTATCCTACATATAATAATAATAATAATAATAATAATAATAATAATAATAATAATAATAATAATAATAATAATTTATTATCATTATTATCACATGATTAAATAAACAGAAATCTCAGTTCAATTAAAATGTATATTCTCTAAATGGTAAAGACAACACACACACACACACACGTTTGCTTCCCCCCTACTTTTGGGGACATCCTTTTTAATGCTAAAGCTTTTTAATGCAGCAAACCAGTCAGGGACATTCCATTTCCTCCCCAAAGTTGGGTCTGTCCCAAATCTGCAGGTGTTGAAGTGTAAAGACCCAATCCTAACCTTGACCTCATTAACCAAAAACAAACAAAATGTCACTGGAGGACTGTCCCCCATATATGAAAATGTCCTCACAAACCATAAAATTGGACAAAGTGTGTGTTTATATGTCTTTTCTATCCTTAATGGGGGACAGTAAGTTCCTTACAACCCTAAAAATATATGCTCACACGTTCACACACACACTGTAAAAGCCACATAGATTCTCAGGGTAGAGTCGGAGGCTGTTACGCCATCTGTCAGTCATATTTAGATCTTGCGTTCCAGCCGTACTTTCAGACCTCAGATCTGGCTGCATAAAGCCCAGTGTGAAATAGCATTATAGCTCCCAATCCCGCTGGGGATTCACACACACACACACACACATACTGTGTCTTGGCGGATTCACTATTTTTGGACGGCTTCTTGATGTGTATATATATACACACACAGCTTTGCCTCTTCTGCTTTGACACGTCTGTGGAGAGCGAAAAATTAAACGCTTGGTGGAAACGTCTAATTCAGAGCTGATTTTTTTCTCACTGATAAATATAGGGAGCAAGGTACCGTGCCCAAGCACTGCTCCCCAGGCACTGGCCAAAAAACTGGCCCACGGATGGGTCAAATTTGTAACACTTGGTAGGTGAACCCAAACGCAGAGTCGACAGAACCAGGTTGCGGGCACAGGAGTAGATTGACGAAAAACCAAGAGTTTATTCAAGCAGAAGTCGGAACCAAAGAACACAGTCCACGGAGCAAACAACTCCAAATTGCCAGAAGCAGAGGGGTAATCCAAAAACAGATAGCAAGGGTCAAAACAGAGGCAGGCAAACACAAAGAGTGCGTGGTATGTAGCACTAGGCATAACAATACTTTGCAGAGAATGGTTGTACATGAAAGGCCTCATATACAGGTTCTGTGGATGTGATTGGTTTAGAATTCTGGTGACGCTGATCTGGTAAACTGGGGTCTGGGGTAAACCTTGGTCTGGGCTGGGATCTTACAGCACCGTGTGCCAAATAATCACTGTGTTCAATTTATTTATTTATTGAATGGTATTGTGGCTTCAAATGTAAGGTATGTCAGGCAATATATTCACTTTAGCTCTGAATGAAACAGTGAAAGAAATTCAACAATTTGGGGGGTAAAAGTAATGGGCGAAAGTGCAGAGCTGTACACAAAAGTCAAAGTGAGTGATTATTTATCATTGTGAACACAAAGTACTTCACCGGTCTGAGTTTTAAAGCAGAAACCTTCTGATCACAGGGCGAACACCCTAACCATTTTGCTACCAACCATTATATTACATTACATTACATTACATTACACTTGGCAGATGATTTTATCCAAAGCGACCTACAGTTGGGAAAAAACATTCCAGCTTGGGACCGTGGAAGAACTAACAGTGATATATTTACTTTCTGTGTTTACCAACTAAATCTGTCAAAACGTTGTGGAATTTTATTTATTCCTTCTTTCTGTTAGTTTAGGCAAAAGACTTCATTGTTTAAACGACCATTGATGTGTTGCTAATCCATTAATACATTCAATTTCTTGCAAAACTCTGTCCCTCTGAAAGGGATTTTAAATCTAATGTTAAATATACATTTTATTCAGTGCATGGTTTTTATTAGCGGCTACATTGCGTTTGTTTTGGGAGGCTCTGTCCATGGTGCTGAACCCACCTCACGTCCCTCTAAGCAATACGTGGTTCAGAATCCAAAATCGTTTCCCCTCAAACGGCATGTACGAGATGTTAGAAGCTTTCCCTCTGATCTCGCCGACGTGAAAGTGACCGAATTTCCGCGACAAACACGGCTAATAAGAAGTGAAGGCTAGCAGAACACCAATTAAAATTATGCAAATTGCGTCTCGCTTAATTGGGGACTGCCTTCTGTCGCTAATACCCATGTTAGATACTCACTAAGGTTTTTCTTGGTCAAATTGATCTTTTTTTAGAGTGCCAGTGAAACCCTCGTTCCCCATCACAGCGCCTCGGTTTTATGTGCCAAAAAAACATCTGAGAATTTGGCTCGGATTAGAGTCTGACTGACAGGGCAGTTAGGCTGGCCAAGGGCAGTTAATCAAGCCGGACGCTTCACCGTCCATCCCATGTGTTAGCTGCTCAGGGCTTATCGGTGACATTTGAGGCATTTTCACTCATGATTCTGCTGTGCTCCTGAAGTAAGTGTTAGTAGCTGACAAGAAATGAAGGCAGTATGATTTAAGATTCCAACTTGGGTTCTCCGTCTCATTCCTCTTTCCCTGTTTCAACCCAAAAACTCTCTTCCAACTCTATTCTTTCATCTCAATCCTGCTGTTTATTTTCCATTAGTTGCCAGTGACGTAAGCAGTTTTTAAATATTTCGCTCACTTAACCCCAATTCCTCTAAATCTCTTCTTTTTTGACTCTTTGTGGTTTTTAGGTGGGCGAGACGGACCCTCTGCGCTGACCGGAACACTGCCTCTCTTCCTGCAGGAGCCGGACGACGCCTACATCGTCAAGAGCAACCCCATCCGGCTGCGTTGCCGAGCGCGACCCGCCCTGCAGATCTTCTTCAAGTGTAACGGAGAATGGGTTCATCAGAACCAGCACACCTCCTTGGAGCACACCGACCTGGTGACCGGTAAGAAAGTCACACACACTCTCTCTCTCACATACACGCACACACACATTTCAAAGATGGAAATTGCTTTCCATTCAACCTTAGCCTTGGAATCCAAATGAATGAAGTATGATAAACATAATTCACTTAAAAACCGGATTGCATTTTACTGACCACCTGCAATACCACTGCAGACCACCAGGGTGCCACATATCACGGGCTGATTTTTATTCCACACACTTTTTCTGACTTTTTCCTACAGTTTTTGTGATTGAAACACACGCCTGTTGCGGTGTGGGGTGCATCGTACACACACTCGTTTGTGAGTTCTGTCCATTTTTTTGTCCGTTTTTTTCTCCCATAGATTAACATTTCAATGCTTTACTGCACAGACGCGTTCTTTACGAGGGTCCCATGGTCCTCTTTGTGTATCTGTAACCGTCATGACCTGCACTCAGCTTTTTCCATTCGTTTCTCCTGTCGTTTATTTTTCTCATAGGAACCCATTCGCTTTCTCACATTAAGAATACATGGGATTTAAGACTCGAAAGCTTTCCTTCACCTGTTTTCACACGACAGTCATCACGGTTCTTATACCGTCTCAGGCCACCTCACTGAACACCATTAAAGCTGAAGCTGTTTCAACTCACACTCGTCTTTTATCTCTTTCATCATCCTTCGTTCTTTCTCCATTCACTTCAATGGATTTTAGTTGAACTCTTCCTACTCAGACAGTCTTCACGTCACAGCTACTAAACCTGATATTCAACATCAGTCCTCATCACACAACACCTCCTGACCCCCATCTTGACCCACACTCGTCTTTTTCTTGCTTTTATCATCCCCTCTTCCTTCTCCATTCACTTCAGTGCATTTTAGTTAAACTCTTCCTACTCAGACAGTTTTACCACCAAGCCTTAACCCCAGAGGTCAAATGGATGTGTTTAGGTAATAATATCAGTTAAACAAAGTTGAATATCTCTGAAATGACAAAGGAAGGACACACACACACACACACACACAAGCTCAGCTCACATCCTATGACTTTTGACAGAGGCCTCAGATGTGGCAGTCATATTTAGCGTTTTATCGCTCGCTACCCGACTCCTGAAAGAGCCTCGACGGTGATGCAAGCAGCCGCAACGCTGTCCTTTTCTCCCTCTAGTTCCCTCTCTCTCTCTCTCTCTCTCTTTCCCTTCATCCGCAGACTCCTTCACATGCCAGACGCCGGCCCCTTGTTCCTCATTCAGCACCTCTAAAAGCAGTCTGGGGCCCTGTGGTTCAAGCGATATGTACCTTTTTTCATTTTTCCCTCCTTTGAATCTTTTCTTACTCTTTTTATTTCTTAATCTTAGGCGGTTCCTCCGGATGAAAGGCAAAACAGATGTTTTGTTATCCGGTTGCCGCCGCTGTCGCTATGAAAGGAAGCGGCGATGTGCACGGGAAGGACTGGGTTTTGATGGTGGAGGATTAGAGTTTTTTTCCTTTGAGATCAAAAGGGGAGTGTAGTTTAGATTCCACTTTTGGCCTGTGTGAGGGTTCCACGTGCGAGATCTCAGAAAGGTTGTTTTTCTTAAGACGGAGATTGAGTCAGGGTATAAATAGGGCTGAATAACAATCTGTGTCATTCATTCGCTCTTTTTTAAATGTAAAACTGAAACCTCCAAAATATGTTTTTTTTTAAATATACGTTTCCAAAAGCGAATATACATTAATAAATGAGGAAAACGCTCAGCCGTATTCCATTTTGGTTTCTGGTTGGTCGCAAGTGGCGTGACCTGGAGGTGAATTAGGAAGGCAAAAAAACCAAACAGTTGTGAATTATGAAGGGAAAAATAAACACAAAAATATAATTATGCAAGCAAAAAAACACCAAAAAGCAAAAAAACTAAAAAGTTCATTAATCGTAATTATGATATTGATTTAGGGCCATATTGCAGAGCCCCAGTCAACATCAGATTAATATTGTTTTAATATCATTAAAATTTAAAAAATGAAATAAATTGGAAGAATTTTTTAAATGAAAGACCAACATGGGCAGAGTTTCTCAACTGAAACTTGAACTTCTAAACTCCTTTCCAAACTGCATCAGAAAACATTCCATTTTCCGGCAAATTGCTGGACGGTGAAGTCTTTCGAGACTAATTAAAGTGTAAAAATCGATGTAATTCCCTCCCATTGTTTAATGTGGTAAATCTGAAGCTGTAAACATCCTCCTCCTCCACCTCTCTCAGTTCCACTTCTCTTAACACAGACATTTTCCCGTTTAGAGTTCAGCGCAGCCCGTAAATCCCAGCCCCGTGTAAGGGCCAACTAATCGACTCCGAATATCTCGTGATGTTCCATTGATTTAATCCGGGGTCCCGAATCCGTGGCCGATACGCGCCGATAGCATCTCCCCGGGCGGACGCGACGATAAATCAAACTCCCCCCGAAGATGATGTCCTTGGGCCGTCCGTGTGGCCGAGTGGGCCGAGTTTTACTATTTGTCTTCTGGACTAAATGGGCTTCGATTTCTCAGGGAGTTCGAATGTTGCAGACTCTAACCCTAACACACACACACCTCTAAATTGCCATGTTGTGTGCCACATAAAAATGCCCTGACACTGTCAAGTACTGAAGCACTTAGAACCATGTAAAACACTGGGCCTCATTCACCAATATTAGATGCTGTTTGGACGAAAAACATTGTGATGTATTGAATTCTACAAATCAATATTTCTAAATATTCAAATATTCTGCTACTAGAGCTGCCAAGTTTCACTAAAACCCAAACCTTAGCAACATATTTGTTTCAATCCAGGTTCTGTAAGAGCAGTGTCTCCAACACGCCAGCCTTACTGTAGTTAGAGCAAAAGAACGCAACACCGAGCTGCTCAAATCTCCTCCCGCAAAAAGTCAGCCAAGCGTTGGGTGAGCCTGAGAGCTTTTTGTCACGTCACTTCAGCCACCAAAAACCTATAAACTCCCACCACAGGGCGGGCGAGTGGGCAGGCGGGGCAGGAGTGGAGGCCAAAGCGGGCATTGTTCTAAAGAATCAAACGCAGTCAGGACGGCTTTTAGGACAATGAATGATTTATGATATTAAAGACGGATAATGGAAAAGTTGGGTAAATGGGTGGGGTGGGTGAAGGGGTGGTGTGAGAGGGTCGCCATGGCGCTGGACACGTAGCAGGCAGGGGGAGGGGTCACAGGGCGGACAGGTATCTATATTTCAGTGGGGCGCCAGGGGAGATGGGATAGTTACGACGAGCATGTTTGTCTTTCCAAACATCTGTGTGTGTGTGTGTGTGTGTGTGTCTGTGTGTGTGGATGAATCTGTTTGCAACTGGATTTTTTTGTGCAAAAATCTGATATTTTTACTGAATAATTTACTGGATAATATGTGTGCACTTGTGTGTTTAATGAATTAATGCTTATTTGCAATTGGAGTTTTTATTCTTCTGTTTTGTGTGTGTGTGTGTGTGTGATTGATGCACAAACGTTTTTTTTGGCAACTGGAAATGTTTTTGTCCTTAAGTCTGATATTCTTGTGTGATATTCTTGTCTGTTCGTGTGTGTTTATGATTAATGCATGAATGTCTGTTTGCAGCTGGAGGTTTTGTGCTTAATTCAGATATTCTTTTAAAGTAGGAAGAGAGAGGGATGAAGTGAAGAGACGGAGGGGAGAAAAGAGGGAGGGTGAATGAATATCTGTATTTATAAGGGGAGTTTTTATACCATTATTTAGATTTTCACCTTGAATGATGTGCATAATTAAAGTGTAAATGTGCATTTGCAACTGGAATATTTTTGCTGCGTAATTTGAGCGTTCTTGTGTGTGCATGTGTGTGTGCAATACATAAATGTCTGTGTTAGCAAGTGCATAATTGTGATGTGTGTGTGTGTGTGTGTGTGTGTGTGTGTGTTTTGCTTGTCGGAAGTGATGACTGTCATGGTCACAGCAAACTGCATGCGAGTACCACCCTGTAGGTGGTCAGGGCAAATCAGACCCTTAGCTAAACAGAGTTGACAGTTACGTTTTGTGTGTATGTGTGTGTGCATGTATGTGTGTGTGTGTGTGTGTGTGTGTGTGTGTGTGTGTGGGCAGGTTTTTAGGTATTCATGAGCACCTGGTTGTCCTCTAAAACAGCAGTCTCTAACATGTTCTGCAGCATGGACTGGTTTCAGTGCATTATAAAGTGCATAATAAATATATTTCACTATAATGCAGAATTTCCTCTTTCCTTCTGGAGCAGTTGAGAGCGTAACAGTTTGGGCGTTCGCCCCGTGATCGGAAGGGCGCCGCTTCGAAATCCCAGGACTGGTAAAGGTACCACTGAGGTACTCATCAGCAAGTTACCATCCCCAAGCACTGCTCATGTTAGATGCCCACTGCTCCTTCCCGGATGGGTCACATCCAGAGGTCAGATTTGGATGTAGTGCACTGTGTGCTGTGGTGCGTTCACAATAACAAGTCAGTCCTCTTTCACGTTCATGTGTTTTTCCTGTCTTTGCTGTTTTGAAGGTTTCATGACCTCACTGGATAGACTTTTGCCATATATTATTCTATAAAGTGTAAGACCTCAGCCCAGACCGAGGGAGGAATCTACCTCCTCGGAAAGGCCATCTGAGTAAGACTCCAGTTCCAGATCTTCACAACCACCCCTGATTACCAGATCAGCGTCACCTGAGTTCTAGCCAATCACACCCACATCACCTGTATTTAAGGCCTTTTGCTTGCAAGTGTTCCCTGCGAAGTATTGTTATGCCAAGCGCTGTGTACCGAACATTCTCCAATATCACCCTCCTGTGTTTTGACCCTCGCTCAGTTTTTGGATTACTCTTCTGTTCTCTGTGATTTGGATTTGATTTCCCCGCGGACTTTGTATTTTGGATTTGACCCTTGCCTGGATAAATACCTCGAGTTTAGTCAATCCGTCTTTGTGCCCTCAACCTGGTTTTTGAGACTCTGCGTTTGGGTTCACCCGCCCGTTGTTACATAAAGAGCCGACTTGGAGCATGGGACTCACCTGACGCCCAAAACCTGGCATTTTAAGTATGATTTTTGTTACTTTCTTTTAAGTGCAGCTTTCTTTTTGTGAAAGTCGTCTGCCGTCTCGGCATTTGGTCGCCCCCCCCCTTTTCAAATAACTCCCCAGAGACGTTTCTTTTTTAACATTAATAATAAAATGTGACAGATGACTGAGGCACAGTTGGAAGTGATGGGAAGATGATCTAGTTGTTTTTCGATGTACAACACGCTATTCGATATTCTTTGTAAAAAAGTGGAAAGTGGAAATAATTTTTTTTTAATGTTTTTCCATCAGTGCAGGGTGGTACCAGTACCGGATTAGGGTTAGGTGTAGCTGTAATTTATATACATCTAGTCGTTATGTGAGTCAGTGGTAGGACCTCATGAAGATGTGACAGTGTGGATGTGTGTATGTCTGTGTTTTCTGTGTGTGTGTGTGTGTACGTGTGTACTTCCCCGTAGCCATGTGGCCGTGCTGAAAAGGTTACGTGCTGCACGATTTGTCACCACTTTGCACTGTTATAAATATAAATTCATCACACAGGATTATTTACGCTCCCACGAGCTCGGACCCGACCACCAGAGTCAACAGAGTTTAGAAAGTTCCAGAAAAAAAAGACTTTGGACACGTCAGATCAGTCGCAGCGACTCGGCAAAATTCACTAAACCTGACTCACGAGTCAGCGCCCAGCCCGAGTCGAAAAGGTCAGCGCTGCGACCTGGGTGAGAGAGAGAGAGAGAGAGAGAGAGAGAGGTGAGAGATTTACTGCGCGAGTGTCAGAGAGAGAGAGAAAGGCCCTTCCACTTGAGAGATTTACTGGGTTGGTGAAAGAGAGATAGAAGAGAGGGATGGAAAGATTTGGTGCGGAGAGATGCAGAGGGTTGGATTTAATGCAAGGGAAAGATGGAGAGAGAGGGGGTTAAAGCAGGGATAGAGAGAGAGCTGGAGGGACGAGAAGGAAAAGAGAAAGATGGAGGGAAGGAAAGACATAAAGGATTGAAAAAGATGGATTGAGATAGAGAGAGAGATGGTGAGAGAAACTGTGAGAGAGAGATGGAAGACAGAGCGAAATGGAGCGACGAAAAGAGAGAGAAATGAAAGACAAGGAAAATGAGAGACACGGTGAGAGAAAGTGCGTGAGAGAGAAGGGAGGGAAGAGAGAGAGAGAGAGAGAGAGAGAGAGAAGAAGGGAGGGAGAGAGGAATGTGAAATGGAGGGAGGAAAAGAGAGGTCAAAGGAGGAAGAAAAGAGAGATGGGAGGAAGAAGGAGAGAGAGAAGGAGGGAGGAAGAGAGAAAGATAAATGGGGACAAAAGATAAAAGGAGAGGGAAAGAAAAATGGAGTGATTGAGAGAGAGAGAGTGAGTGGGAACGCGAGAGAGAGATGGAGGAAGGAAGAGAGAAAGAAAAGGAGCGAGGGAGAGCAGACAGGAGAGGGAGATGGAGGAAGGATAGTGTGATGGAGGAAGAAAGAAAGATGGAGGAAGGAAGAGAGAAAGATGTGGAGAGAGCAAGAAAGATGAAGAGACTGAGAGAGTGAGAGAGAGAGAGAGAGAGAGAGAGAGAGAGAGAGAGAGGGTATGCTAGAGCGAGATGGAGGGAGAAGGAGAGAGAGATGGAAGGAGGAAAGAGAGAAAGATGTGGAGAGCGGGAGAAAGATGGAAAGATGGAGAGATTGAGAGAGGAATAGGGAGAGAGAAAGAAGGGGAATGCCAGAGCGAGATGGAGGGAGAAGGAGAAAGCGATTAAAGGAGGAAGAGAGCGAGAGAGAGATGGAGAGGAGAAGAAAGAGAGATTGTAAATGATGAACAGAATAAAAAAGGAAAGTAGAGAGGGAGAGAGAGAGGCTAAGCTGTGCTCTCAGATTAAGAGCAGTAACAGTGTGTTTACATGGTCTTTAAGCAGCCGTAGAGCCAAGGCTTTGATACTGGATTAGGGAGAGAGAGAGAGAGAGAGAGAGAGAGAGAGAGGGAGAGAAGGAAGGAGGGAGAGAGAGAAGGAGGGAGAGAAGGAGAGAGAGACGCCTGTGTGCCAATGTCAGATCACACACACATCGCCTTTAAGTAGCATGCCATGTTTAGCTGTGTGTGTTCCACTGACAAGTCTTGGCCTTGAATGCTCTCGCCTGATGAATCGAGCTTGTTAATCCCCCTAAGTGTCTACACACACACACACACACACACACACATACACACACACACACACACACATACGCACACACACACACACACACTGTGCCAGTTGGATGTGGAGGCATACAGACCTCTTCTCAGCAGAGATTCCACTCTAGGCCAACATGGTGTGCCAGAGCCAGACCAAACACACACACACACACACACACACACTCTGGTGCTGCAGTAGAGAGCACTTGGGGATGAATTGGGTGTTTTTGGCCTCATTCAGTAGCAGCGACAGCGCCAGGAAGAATGGCACACTCTTCATCCCTGGCCAGATTTACAAAGAACATCAGTTTTTGAAGCAAAGAAAAAATACAAAGAGAGAAAGAAAAGGAAAAGAGAGAGAAAAAAAAATACGGAGGGAGGAGAAAAGAGAAAGAGATGGAAAAAATAGGAGAGAAAGGGGAAGAATGGGATGTGGAAGGAGGAAGAGAGCATGTCTGAGAAGGAATGTTAGAGCTAAAGAGAGATGGAAGAAGAGATACAGAGGGAGGAAGAAAGAGAAAGATTGATGTAGGAAAAGGAGAAGGAGGAAGAGAGAGTATTACAGTAGGAATGTTAGAGAAAAAGAGTGATGTTAGGTAAGAGGAAAGAGATGGAAGAGGGAAGAGAGAAAGATATAAAGGAAGGAAAATAGAAAGAGATGCAGAGAGAGAGAAAGAGAGAGAGAGAGAGAGATTGGGGGAAAGAGAGAGAGAGATTGGGGGAAAGAGAGAGAGAGATGGACAATAGATGGTGGGAGAGAGAGAATGAGAGAGAGATGGAATACAGTAAGTAAGAGATAGAAAGGGGAAGAATGGAATATTGAAGGAGGAAGAGAAAGTATCCGAGTGGGAATGTTAGAGAAAAAGAGAGAGGGATGTTAGGGAGAAAGAGATGGAAGAAGGAAGAGAGAAAGAGGTAAAGAGGGAGGAGGAAAGAGATTGATGGAGGAATACAGAGAGAAATGGAGAGAGAGAGAGAGATTTTGGGGAGAAAGAGATAAATGGTGGGAGAGAGAGAATGAGAGAGATGAGGGGAGGAGGAGAGAGAGATTGAAGAAGAGGTAAAAAGGGGGAAGATTGGGACATGGAAGGAGGAAGAGAGCGTGTCAGAGTAGGAATGCTAGAGAAACAAAGACACAGGGAAGGAGACAGAGATGGAGACAGAGACAGATGGAGGGAGGGAGACAGTTGCTGAGAGAAATGAAAGGAAGAGGTAACATGGTAGGAGGAAGAAGGAAGGATGGAAGGAGAAAGAGAGAGGGAGCGAGAGAGAGATGGAGGGAGGGAAGGAGAGAGTTGGTGGGAGAGATGGAGGGAAGGAGACAGAGATGGAGACAGAGACAGATGGAGGGAGGGAGACAGTTGCTGAGAGAAATGAAAGGAAGAGGTAACATGGTAGGAGGAAGAAGGAAGGATGGAAGGAGAAAGAGAGAGGGAGCGAGAGAGAGATGGAGGGAGGGAAGGAGACAGTTGGTGGGAGAGATGGAGGGAGGGAAGGAGACAGTTGGTGGGAGAGATGGAGGGAAGGAGACAGAGATGGAAACAGAGACAGATGGAGGGAGTGAAAGTGAGACTGCAGCGAGTGAGAGATGGGTTTGGATCTGTCTCCAGACACGGTTCCTCCACATCTCACTGCATCAGACCGATAGATCGTGTTTCCACGCCCCGAATTGGGAGACGTGCCACCAGCCAGGCGCTGCCAAGTCCCCCGTCCTGCTGGGAGCGAGCGAGCGAGCGAGCGAGTGAGGGAGCATGGGAGGGAGGGAGGGAGGGAGAGAGAGATGCCACAGGGGTCTTAGAGCTTTTCATCCTCGTCAAGAAGCCTGGCATGAAACTAGACCATCGGAGCCAAGATGCTGTGTGTGTGCGTGTGTGTGTATCGAACACAAGTGCTGACAGCTCAGAAATATACTGTTACCTCCGGAAATAATCAGATGAGAGGATGGCGAGGAGGAGATGGAGATGAAGACAGATATAACGAGTCCGTCTGCCTGTCTCTGTCTCCTCCTGGTGTAGAATAACCATTCAGTGACGAGTTTGTATTTTTGCTCACACAAAAATCTGTCCAATATTCATTACAACACACTCGAGCACTGAACATGTGACGAGACACTCCTCTCATGAGACGAGACGACACGCGGGAACGCGACGAGACCAGATTTTAACACTACTTGAAAGAAAACTTTAATGTTATGACCTTTTCTTTGCCTCAAAGGCAAAAAAGTCAGCTGCAAAAACATGGATTTGGTGCATCAACTGACTGGATTCTCTCTTGTACTATTCCTCCTGCATCTCTTCACACCATTACTGTGTATCAGCTTCTAACTTCTATTTGATGTTTAAATCATCTCATTAATCAGTCCCCCCAGGATTTCGTGGGCGTTTTTTTGAGATTTTAGCAGCAGCTGTTCTAAAAAATTGTGTTGAAAACTGCAGTGTTTTTAGGCATTTCGTTGCAACAAAGTTGTGGAAAGAAGTTGCAATTTCCCCCTGTTTATAATTATTCATTTACAATTCATTAAAAAGAAAGGAACAAATCCGCTATGCCCCCTTTTGGACCTCGCCATGCGCCCGTAGTCCAGGAAGTGAGTTCGCTGACGTACGGCTCAACGCTTTGCGGGAAACGACAATGATTGGTGAATAATTGCAGAAAAGTTGCGGTAGTTAGTCAAAATTGCAAGGTCACGGTGAATTTGCAGGGATTGACTGAATTTGCGTTCATAGTTACAAACGCAACATCGCAAAATCCTGGAGGGTCTGATTAAATAGTCAGATTGTACATTATAAAATCAACTTCTTCATTAAAACATGTTAGAGGTGTAATCGCTGCTAAATTTAACAATTTTGGGAACATTAACAGGTACAGTTAGACTAGGATACTGACTGATACAAACTGGTCAAATCTTCAAATAACCCACAACTCGTCTCCTTGTTGCTGCTTTTTTACTGGAAAAAATGTGAGTTTATATTTTCTATATGAACTTGAAACCATAATAGCGACCAGACTGGAGGCGAAATCAGCCATTTATAACACAGTACCAAGTGGAGCGAGCATGAAGGCCGAGTTGAGCGCGTACAGACTACAGCTGTAATATTCCGTTTCTTTTTAGGATTCGGCTCCCGCTGAGTTGATCCGGTTGTGCGAGTCACTTGAGTCAGTATTGCCAAATTGCCAGCTGAATCATTTGTTTTCCATGGAGGAAAGTATACGCGACTTGTGATGAAAATGAATGCACTTCCAAATAAACGAAAAAGTATCGAGACAATATTTATTAATTTATTTATTTATTTTCAAGTGGCACTAGAGGAAGTTACATTCACTCATGACTGTATGTGTTTCGAGGAGCGCTACCCCGCTTGTGTGAGTGATTCAGATTCGTCTGTATGTTTTCTGCTGTAGGAATATTTCTAGCTGTAGGAAGTTAACCGGCGGATTCACTCATGACTGTATGTGTTTCGAGGAGCGCTACCCCGCTTGTGTGAGCGATTCAGAATCGGCTGTATGTTTTCTGCTGTAGGAATATTTCTAGCTGTAGGAAATTAACCGGCGGATTGACTCATGACTGTATGTGTTTCGAGGAGCGCTACCCTGCTTGTGTGAGCGATTCAGATTCGGCTGTATGTTTTCTGCTGTTGGAATATTTCCGGCTGTAGGAAGTTAACCGGCGGATTCACTCGTGGCAGTGACAAGTGCTAACCTACGATTTAGATTCGGCTGTATGTTATGTCAAATTAACCGCCAGATTTACTTATGAATGTTTGTGTTTCGCCCCGCGCTACTGATTCGACTGACACGAGTCCCGTAGTCTACAAAGAGCATTCTACTCTGTAGGACGTTCTTAGGATCCCTCATCTGAGTGTGGTGGTGCAAACGAGCTGTAAGTTGTGAGATTTTTTGCAGCTATACTCGCTACTATGACTGTATTGATCTTGTAATGAGTTTGAATTTATTATAAGAGGTATGTACGTGATGGGGTTTATATTTTAGTCATGGTGTAGTTAAGACTCGATGGATTCGGGTTAATGGAGACCTCCGATTCATGACGCGTGAGTTAGTTAATGGGTGAGTCATGAATCACCCGACTCTAGTACAAACACCAGATTTTGCTTGTGAAAAATGCGTTTTTTAATATCGTGAGATTTTGTTGTACGGTGTCTCGGCACACCACTACTCAACATACAGCACCTTTAGACTACGTTCAAAACTTTCTCTAGGATCCAGCCTGTCCTCCACTCAAACTACAAAGAGAAACTACCAGTGAGATTTCATGTTTTTTGGATTTTGGCTGATGAACTCTCACTGTGTCAGCTTTGGGAGACTTTATCAAAAACCTGCCAGCCAAGTTTAGAGCAATAAAAACTCACTTTGTGTCCTGCCATTACACAGCTCAGTGTTTGTTGCAGCTAATAAGGGCTGACAGAGGGGGAAGATAAAGAGAGCGAGTGATTGTGTGGATGAGGAGGAGTGTGTGTTTGCCTCTGTGTTGTTCTCGTCTCACTCGTCACTCGGGCTGATGGGAGTTTGCCGTTTTTATTTTGCCCCCACGCTGCTATAATTTATTCATAGGCTAAAGGTTTTTCTGTGCGATACGGCAGCGTGTCCGATGTTTTTTAACGACTCCTCAACGCTCCGCTGCGCGCGCACACACACACACACACACACATATACACACACACGGGAGGAGAGCCAAGCACAGCTCACTTCTCACAGTGTGGATCCACGAGTAGATCTCTTGTGGGGACCAAACGTCCCTGCGAAGACAGAGTTCACATGTTTACTACACTGTCGAGAGAACATTTGCCAGTGTTACTTTCACTAAGTTACTGAGGCTCAAGTTAGAATATGTCCTTCACAATCTTTCCATCTATCCTTCCTTCATTTATTCTGTCCATCCATTCATCCTTCTCTCCTTCCTTTTTCTCTCTATCCATGACTCTGTCTATCTATCCTTCCTTCCTTCCTTCCTTCCATCCCTCGTTCATTCTGTCCATCTGTCCTTTCTTGCTTCCATTCACCCCTTCCTTGTTTCCTTTCTTCCATCCATCCATTCTTCTTTTCTTTCTTCCTTCCATCCACTCTTCCTTCCCTCATTCTGTTCTTCTTTCATTTTATCTTCCTTCCATTTATTCCTTCCATGTTTCCCTTCATCCATCCATCCATCCTTTCTTCCTTCCTTTCACCCTTCCTTCCCTCCACCATTCCTGCCTTCATTTTTATCCATCTACCCATTCTTCCTTCCATAAACTCCTTTCTTGTTTCCTTCCTTCCATCCATCCATCTATCCTTTCTTTCTTCCTTCCTTTTTTCAATCCATCTACTCTTTCTTCTTCCATTCACTCATTCCATGTTTTCGTCCTTCCATCATCCATGTTTTCTTTCCTTCTCTCTCAATCCCTGTCTCTTTCAGTCTTCATCCATCCATCCATCCATCCATTCATTTATGGATCTATCAATCCATCCTCCATCCATACATATCCATCCATCATCCATACATATTTCCTTTTATCCTTTCTTCTCGTCCTCTCTCCCCCTTTATTCCTTTTCTTCTCAGCCTTCTCTTCCACATAGCAACTCAACCCAGATATTTGAACCTTAACCCGTGAGTGAGTCGTGACTTTTTTTTGGGACGAATCTACACTCGGACACTGACTCACTCAGCCATAACATTAATATTACACTGTTATTAGAATATTAGATTTTTTAATCAAATTTTCTCTCAGTTGTTCCTGCGCTCAGACATAAGTAATGCAACCTCTAGAGTTTAATAAAAAGTTAATCGATTTCAGAATATCTATCCATTCCATCCATCCCTTCATCCATCCAATGTCTCATTATGTAATATACACATAATTTCTATACAGCATAAAACATAAAACATGTAAAATACATCAAACTAAATTCATACCGTACTCTCTTTCTCATTTCCTCCCTCCCTCCCTCTCTCTTTCTCTCTCTCTCTCACTCTCTCTCTCTCTCTCTCAGAATGGCTCCTTCTCATTTATTTTTCATATAAAAATCACAGGCTTCCTTACCTTCATTGTCATATAAAATATTTACTGCTGTTTTGTTATCAGTGACCTTTTCTGACTCTACATGTTCCTTTCCTTTTAGTTTTTCCTGCAGGAATATTGGTGTATTTTCCCCTATTTATGATCACATTTTCTCTTTCTTTCCTTCTGCAGTGTATTCTTCTTTCTTTAACAAACGGCTATTTTCCCCTCTCCGTTTTCACAAAAAAATCCTTTTTTACACCAGATCATTTTCCAAAAAGTATTTATTTCCACAAATCTGCATGAATTCGCCGTCAAGAGCTATTATGAGCATGCCAAACCTATAGGCGGCAGTGTAACGAGAAGTGGAAAGCCATGCTAGCCAATCAGAATCCTGAAAAAATGAAACTATGAATGACACGACTTCCTGTTCCGATAACGATCAGACCACAGCCAAACCCACTGTATACAAATGTTGCAACGCTGACGCTATTGCATTTTCTGTCGTGTACTGTGAGGTTTGAAAATGTATAAGGTATTTAAGACACACCTTCCTTCCTTCATTCTATCCATCCACCCTTTCTTCCTTCCATCCGTCCATCAATCCTTCCTTCCTTCTTTCCTTCATTTTATCCATATACCCTTTCTTCCATCCATCCATCCTTTCCTCCTTCCTTCTATCCACCCTTTCTTCCCTCATTCTGTCCATTTCTTCCTTCCATTCACTACTTCCTTGTTTGCTTCCTACCTACCATCCATCCGTCCTTTCGTTTCTTCCTTTAATTGTTCATTCCTTCTTTCCTTCCTCCCTCCGTCTCTTTTCTCCTGCATTTTAGCTCTTTACACGGATCCACAGAATCCAGCGTTTTGAAAAATCTTCACTCCAAGATGGCTAAAACTCTGTTTACGTATAAACAAATTTAAAAAATGTGTTTATAAAAATATCTAGATACGTGGAAACAGGAACTTACTTTAAGAATTGGAAACCTGAACAAATTATAAAGAGACAGAGCAGTGCATGAGCTTTTTCTGTTAGGCTATTTTTACTAACTTTAGCAAAACTTCAAGACATCATTCCAGTAAATGTTCTGTACCTTAATATTTATTTTTTAAAAATCTCCCGACCTTCTTCTCAGCCATCTCTTCCACATAGCAACTCAACCCAGATATTTGAACCTTAACCCGTGAGTGAGTCGTGACTTTCTTCTCAGACGAATCTACACTCGGACACTGACTCACTCAGCCATAACATTAATATTACACTGTTGTTTGAATATTAGATTTTTTTAAATCAAATTTTCTCTCAGTTGTTCCTGCGCTCAGACATAAGTAATGCAACCTCTAGAGTTTAATGAAAAGTTAACCGATTTCAGAATATCTATCCATTCCATCCATCCCTCCATCCATCCAATGTCTCATTATGTAATATACACATAATTTCTATAGATCTTCTCTAAACGCGCTGGGGATTTATTACTCCAGTCAAAATGTTGCAGTACAGTAAAGTTTTTAATTTAAGCAGAATTTAGTAAATTGCTGCCTAAAGCTGCAGACCCAGACTCCTCCACCACTGCCCCGCTCTCACTGTTATTATCTAATAAGAACTGGCTCTCGAGATGGGATGATATCTCCCAAAACAACGCAGCGTGAGCGCTGATGCAAGAACAGGCAAGTTTTGTGGCACAGGAGACTCAGATCAATTCCTCTGAGGGCAATATTGTGGGTTTGGTCTATGAACGTGTGCTTTTTTATGACAGATCATGGCAAGATTTGAAAGATTTTTCCAATCGATTGAAAGTCCTTTGTAGAATTGGCCTTTTTTATTATGGGCTGCGGTGGCACTTACCCCTTTTCCCCCCTGCACTGGTAGCAGTACTACAGACTAGGTATGTAACGATACGTAGATCTACACTTGACATTACATAGATCAGTTTATATTGAACAGGAAGTCAGTTTTTTATTGAAAATAGTTGTAGCAGGCTTTATAATAACGGCAGGACTTGCATCATTGTCCGTTAAATAGATATGATATTGTATTGTGATGAAACCTTTACACTAGGGATGCACCGATACCGGTTTGATACTTATAGAACAAATAAGTGGATAAAAAAATTGTATTATTTATTTTATAAAATGACATAATAAGGCTCAAGTGTACTTTAATTTATATTTTGGTTTTTGAAAGTGTTTTTTTGAGTTTAGACTACTTGATATTGGTAAAAAAAAATTAAACTTCTAAAAAAAAACCCTACTATTATTGTCATTGTTATTAATAACAGACCTACAGGTATTGGTACTCAGTATCAGTGAGTACCCAAAAATAAATATCGGTACTCATACTCAGTCTCAAAAAAATATCGGTGCATCCCTACTTTACACTGTAACTACACACAGCAACAGTGGAGGAAAACATCTTGTGTTTTCAGATGCTGTTTCAAGCTACATATATACATGTCCAAAGTGCAGCTCGTTCGTCCTCTTTTCATAGTTGGAACATCAACAACAGTTAAAATACCTTGGTTAACGTCACTGTTTTGTTGGAAGTGCCAAACTTGCATTAGGCAAGGCAAATTTATTTATATCGCACATTTCATACACAGAGGTAATTCAAAGTGCTTTACATAAAAGGAAGTAGAATAATCATAAAAACAATAATAAAAACAAAAAAAGAAGTAGAACAATCATTAAAAACAATGATCACAACAATAAAACAAAATGATTTAAAAATGATTTAAAAATTGATTTAAAATAAGTTCAAGACAGTTAAAAACAGAATGCAATCAGTTCGGACGAAGCACAGTGCTCATTCAGTAAATGCACAGCTAAACAGATGAGTTTTGAGTCTAGATTTAAATGTAGCTAATGTTTTAGAACATTTGATCTCTTCTGGAAGCTGATTCCAACTGCGGGCAGCATAATAGCTAAAAGCGGATTCCCCTTGTTTTGTGTGAACCCTTGGTGTTTCTAACTGACTCGATCCTAATGATCTGAGCGGTCTGTTAGGTTTATATTCAGTGAGCATATCTGCGATGTATTTAGGTCCTAGGCCATTGAGTGATTTATATGTCAGTAAAAGTACTTTAAAATCAATTCTAAATGTAACTGGAAGCCAGTGTAGGGACCTGAGGACTGGTGTGATATGCTCAGATTTTCTGGTTCTAGTCAGAATCCTGGCAGCAGCGTTCTTTAGCATAAATTAGCATAAATACTAACAGTAACACTATCTATCTATAATGTGTTGCTTTTCTCTTTCAGCACGAGTCATTTATTCTGTTAGCAGTAAATATCATTATATTTAATTTACACATTGTTTTGCAACTTTGGAACATACATCACTGATTATTTTTATCTAAAGTTGTCTCACTTACTCAGCCCACCTCCACGTTTTGGCAAATCACCGTTATTTGAATTCAGTTTAATAATATAAATTAACCTGCTATTACATACTACATAACATTCAAATGACTTAAGACAACATTATATTGGATAGTATGTAACAGATAATGCATAAAGTATAAAAAATCTTGGCAATTTAATATTTAATATCTTAATGCACAAATTGTTCTAAAGGTATATATTTCAGTTTAACAGAATTTTGTCATACAATTTGAAATGTATAAACTTGAGTGTAAAATGTATAATATATAACTAGACCCAAATATTTTGTACTTTGGTTGAGGTTTCTCCTCATTATCGTTTCCAATTTCGCTTCACTCCGACATTGAGGTATGCAAGGCTAAAGTTAGCGTCCAGTACCACTAGCTGCTGTGGTGTTTATATATCTTTATTCATGTGAAATTTCTCTCACTGCATAATTCATGAATTGTGGGTGTTACGTTGCAGCGAGGATGCACATTTAAATGTCCTGCAGGCTCCAATAAGACCTCTTCTTTTTGCTATGCTGCATTTTTTAGTATGACACAGTCCTGGTTCGTGTGCTTAAATAATACAACAGGGATCCTTCATTTTTACATAAGAGAAGCCAAGTAGGGCCTCCAGGGGGCTCTAGTGTGGAAGTGATATAGAGTATTTCTCTCTTCCATCTGCCATGTTACTTCGGTGGTTGTATTTACTGCGTCTCTAACCTGATTGACTACTCGTAATCCTGAGAAAGTGGATTGGGGGATTTTTACATCCTAATTGGACGATTGGTTCCTGAATGTGCTTGTATTTATGCTATAAGTGTTTTTATTTTGAGAATAATTTCCTTTTAGCTGGTCCCAAAATTCTTGCAGTGCTGCTTTCAGAACTAAAATTACAACAGTGATTATTATATTAGTCAAATGTTTGGCTACAAGACCTTGCAATGCCCAAAATCTGTTAGAAATTCGTCTAGAAAGCAGGGGCGATTCTAGGATCTGACCTTTAGCAGTGCTCAGCCCCTGGTGCTGATAGTGATGATGCAGTTGACATGTTTAGTCCGGATTTAAGATCTTTTAGAAACGACTTACATTTTCAAACAAAAGCTGGATGGGCGATAGGCTTAAAGCCATTAGCAAGATTCCGTCTTAAAATTCATTTGGGGGGCTAGGTATGATAAGCCTACTGTAACGGTTGTTTTTATAATTGGCCACAGGAACCACAACTTTTGCACCTGTGTTTTAATGTTCCTTTCATTAATTCAAACTCCATTAGCCATAACTTTACATTTCACTGTTGAGAATGACAACACCAAGATGCTCTTTGTAACGGCTGGAGTTCATTCAAATGCCCATTCGAAGTAAAACAATCAGACAATTACGGGCGCACCAACCAATCAAAGGAGGATCCGACTCGTGCAGGGATTTTACTGGTCCATTTGGCCCTGTTTTCATTCATTCCATCTCTGAAAAGCAATTTTGGCAAATCTAAAACCTAAAATCACCACTGTTGGAAAGTAAAGAGTCATCAGTGCAATAAGCATTGGCAATGTCGTGCCCGTGTCCTTGCGAAAGAGGAGAGCTTTGAACAAATGATGATAAGTTCATATTAACAATTTGCATCAAGTTGAAAAGAAAGCAATAAAAGGTCGATTTCTATTCAAATTTGAGGTCAATTATGGTTTTTTTTGCCATGACAAGTTACAACCATTTGGCATGCACACGGACACAAAGTCACCAACACCACTGACATGTAACTCTGCATCTGTGTGTGCTCAAAATCACGAAGGTATGCACTCGTTCATTAGAAGAAATATCCCAGCTTTACTAGTCGAGCATATTTACATTACAAACCTTGTCAATGAACAATGAGGGCAAAAACAAACAAAATAAATCAATTATCAATCAATCAATAATCAATCAATCTCCACTAATCGTAATCGAGATGAACTGTTTGATTAATTGTGATATTGCTCCTATCGGCCAGCCCTACCACGCCCACATACTCTCTGTTATACTCCCATACACACTCAAGTTCAAAGCACATAATCCTATATTAATGAAAGAGCAGTATAACTAGGGCAGATAAACTCGGCTGCGCTCCCCTGCGTGGTTTCACATCGCCTTCAAAGCTCGAGCGCAACAGCAACAACAATAAAGAGCTCTTCTAGGGCCGGCATTCCACACGACATGTGCGCTAATTAAACGCTGCACCATCGCACACTCCAAACAACACGAACGCACCTGTCAGAACAAGTGTACCTGTCGAATGTACGGTTAAAACATGCTAGTCATTAAGCTCCAAGGAAAGACGCTAATTCCTCCTGTAAAAGCTCTAAGCCCGCGTCTGTTGTCTTTCAGTGGAACGTTCTGGAAATGCCACTTGCTGCGAGACCGGATGACACAGGTGAAGTTGTTTTGGAAATAAGAGCAAAACTGGTTCTATTAAAAAGACGTGTTTACATGCACGTTGTGAGACAGCTTTGCTCATGAAGCATACTGGAAAAACTAAGCGCATTTATGCGTAACCCTGTGTTAAATATTCACCACATCGTTTCACATGAACACAGGCACAAAGTCACCGTTGCCACTGGTCCATCGCCTTGTCAGCGACTTCTGGCTCCAGACAATTCGTAACAATTGCTGGGTTTTTGCAAGGTCTTGTAGTTACACGGTTAAGCTATCACTTAGTTGCAATGTGGGTTAACATTTTATTTCAGTTTTTTGTCTTAGGAAATAAAGGTTGTTGACAAACATTATTTGTGAACGTAACACTGGAGAGCAGCTTGTTTGCTACGTTTGCGTTGTATATGTACGTCAACTTTTGTGATATAATTATATTTGTGATATAATTTCATCTAAAAACTCTCTCTGTGTGTCGTTATCAGGGCTGAAGATTCGTGAGGTGACCATCAACGTGTCTCGGCAGCAGGTGGAGGATTTCCACGGCCCGGAGGACTACTGGTGTCTGTGCGTGGCCTGGAGTCACCTGGGAACCTCCAAAAGCCGTAAAGCCACAGTCCGAATCGCATGTGAGTGTCTCTTACACAGTCCTTATAGTGAAGATCTAATGATGAGGTGTTAGGGAGGTGTTCCTGTAAAATTATTGAATTTTCCAGGAGGGATGGTTCAGGTAACGGTGCTGCTCCTCCCAGCTGTACTGCTCTTGAGTCTGATACTTTAACACTTCCCTTTTTGGTGCTTTTGGGGATTGACATGAATGTTACTTTGTTGACAGAACCTCTCTTCCACTCTTCATGTCTAAAAAGTAAAGAACACTTGCCGGACATTTTCCTGACATCATTTACTGTGCTATAACCTTTAAGTCAGTTTGAACATCTTGTGCTGAGTTGCAAATAGTTACTTAATCATTAACCCACGTTGCTATTTTAAGTAAGCGATAATGTAGATTTTGGTCTGTGCGGAACATTTGGACAAGATGTGGACACTGAGGAACCTCTAACCTCCGTCTTCTGCTTGGTGTCTAGTTAACAGTGGTCAAAAGAGTTCTGAAATTTACTTCATTCATGTATTCATTATCTGAACCGGGTTCACAGGGGAGGACAGGAGTCTATCCTGGGCACTATGGACACAAGCCACGCACCAGCACACCGCAAGGCACACACTCACACAATCACACTCTCAGTCACACCTTACAGGGACCCGACAGAACCCACATCAGACAGAAGCCCACGTGAACACGGGGAGAGCATGCAAACTCCACACAGAAAGGCTCTATGGCCGACCCGGGGATCGAACTTAGAACCTTGAAGCTGTGATGTGACAGCGCTAACCAGTGCTCCACCGTGCCACCCTCTGATAATTTCAACTCAAGTAAAATTACTACCAGCGATGTGATCAGCTACTTGAGTACAAGAAAATATCGCTGTATTTTGCGATGCCATTGAATCTGGGTGTAATTGTGGATTATGATTAAAATTTTTAAAGAGCAAACCCAATTTGCGTTTTGACGCTAAAAAGTTTTGATTTGTCATAATTCTCTTTCTTCAGTAATTACTTTCTGAGCTATTGATTTGAAGTTTGCAGTGACCCCAAGAGGTGTTGATGTTTTGTGACTTATTTTTCAGACCTCCGCAAGAATTTCGAGCAGGAGCCTCAGGGGAAGGAGGTGCCTATCAAGGGCATGATCGTGCTTCACTGCCGCCCACCTGAGGGAGTTCCTCCAGCAAAGGTCAGTTCAAAGGTCACGGGGCCTCCCCTCATATGCACAATTTCATGTGCTGAAATGTCCATGGTAGCTTCCCACTGGTCCTTCACGGATGGGTCAAATGCAGAGGTCACATTTCGTTGTGGTGCAGTGCTGTGCGGTGCTGTGGTGTGTTCACAATGACTCACTCACTTTCACTCAGTCTCTGTACGCTCAATGAATTACTAATTTCTTTAAAATGACTACAGGAAAAGGACTATTTCTGTTTTTCATTTTTCTGCAGCTGTTCTGAGTGCATATAAATCGACGTATCATTACACCCCTAGTAACTAGGCCATAACCAAGCTGTAGAAAGGTGGCAACGAAGTATATACACACTCCTCCCTCCCCAGTTACCAAGTGTTCATCTGGGTTTTACTTTCGTCACCGCTGAGTTTTTGCTCTTCTCCTTCACGAAGCCACCATGCATAACTGGGCCACCAGCGCTGCCAAACACTCGCCGTCCACTACCAGGGAAAAAAAAGTGAGTAGTCACAAGCCATCTGCCCTGTTGGAAACGGAACGCAAGCGCCCGTTCGCCCGCCCAAATGCCCAGCTGCAGCCGTGAAACGCAACAGCCTCCAGAGCTAGAGATGTGTAATGACAGAGTCACCTCAACGGAAATTCTAAATGCTTCGTGGTCACGCGGTTCAGGTCGGCCTCAGACTGTTTCAGGAAGTTCTTGGCGGGTCATTTAAGTGCTGTAAAGACAGAACTGTGATTTTTGATGTTTAATAGATAATATATGAATTGTTTTACAAAATTTACTGAAATCATCTATATTTTTATTAGTGACATTTTAGATCTACTGATGCGATGTGTTGATTTCTACACATCTTGGACTAGAGCAAATAAGCGTCCACATCAATGCGGCTCCATCCCGAGTGAGAGTCTTAGTGTGAACTG
The DNA here is from genome assembly GCA_032718565.1 of Distichodus sexfasciatus. Taxonomy (NCBI): domain Eukaryota; kingdom Metazoa; phylum Chordata; class Actinopteri; order Characiformes; family Distichodontidae; genus Distichodus; species Distichodus sexfasciatus. The sequence goes on along the minus strand of JAVGVS010000463.1, from coordinate 177,642 downwards.
GGATGCCGGTGCCAGGCTCCGGTGCCAGTCTCCTGGCCGTCGGGGCGCAGTTGGCACCCGCTTGTGTTGCAGCAGACGGGGCTGTCACAGGAGATCAGGGCCTGGCACTGGAGACCACACCGGTACCCTCCTGCCTAATCACTACAGCCAAGAGACGAGACGAGACGAGACGAGAGGTCGGCCGGGAGAAAAGCCGATTGGCAGGGAGTTGAGACGTGAACAAAACGTCCCTGTGGTCATCGATCGGGAAATCTCCTGGCAGATTAATTGCGTTCCCCTCGCTCCTGGCAGCATCAAACATAGAAAATAGCATTATTACGCAACTGGGTCGTATCCATCCGGTGTCGGCTGCCATTTTAAATAGTTGGGTTGAAATATTTTCTTGTCAGTTCATCAAAATTCTCTCGTGGTGGGTGAGACCAAAATGAATGGAAGCAAATGTCTGAAACACTTGATTTTGCAGCAGCTTTTATAAAAAATTGTGATAAAAGTTGCAGTGGTTTTTTGGTCTTTTGTAGCAATAAAGTTGCGAGTCAAAGTCAACGTTTCTGAAAAATTTGTGGTTTTGTCCCCCTTTATAATGATTCTTTAACAATTCATTAAAATGAAGGGAACAAAACCACTATTATTTTTATTAACCATTGATCATTTACGTGTTTTTAACACAGGCGTTTCCTGCATCTTCTAAACATAACAAGGAAGTGAGGTCGCTAACGTATGGTTCAACGTTTTGTGAGAAACGACAATGATTGGTCAAAAATTGCGGAAAAGTTGCGGTAACTGGTAAAATTGCATAGTAGTAATGAATTCGCAGGGATTGGCTGAATTTGCATTAATAGTTGCGATTGCAACATGAAATCCTGGAGGATCTGACTAATTAATCAACTCCACCATTTGGAAAATTGGTAATAAAAATAACTAGGTGTGAAATTTATTGTAGAGGTCTGTTAAAAGCATTATATTTGGTCATATAGTAAGACATGACTCCTTGGAGAAGACCAATTTTGGTGAACACTGAAGGTATAAGGTAGAGGATTATTTTAGTTAAGGTGACTGACGGCTTTATTAAAATAATACTTATGACCTTAAAGGTGTTCAGGTTCTTACAGAAAATTCTGTTGAAAATGTCAGGCTCCAATGAAAAGGCGGTAATTCAAAAAAACGTGAAAGTAAAATATTAAAATCTATTTTAAAGTAGAAGTATGTGTAATATGTTGTGAAAAAATATTTCACACTTTTGGCTGAAAACCTTCACATCAGTGGAGGAAATTTCAACTCTACTCCACTTCGTATGGCATGTGACAAACGTGTGCTGTGGTATTTTTGGTTCCCCTTCACTTTGGGTAACAGTTGTATGAGCAGGAACTAAATTTTTAACATTACACTCTTAGAAAAGATGTGTTAAAATGGACACAAACTGTATCAAATGCTTACACCTTAATGGGTGAATTGTGGGACAACGTTTCTTGTGTTAATTTTAAAGACTTTTGGCACAGTGAAAGTGTCGAGAAATGTAACACAAGATGTGTAAACATGCATAATATTAACACGTGCTGTCCTTGGTTACACATATTGTGTTGAATCCTGTGAACAAATGCATGTGTTGTGTATATTTTAAAACTATACATAACTATGTGTAAAAGATCTGACTTTTTCCAACACAATTTTATTAAACATTAACACAAATTGTGTAAAGTGCTACATGTGATTTGTGTCATTTTTCTACACATTCGTTCTAAGAGTGTAACAACCCATTTTTGAGATGGAAAGTGACACACCACTGGATCTTTTGACTTGCGCCATAACCTTACTGAGCGGAGTTCCCTGACTACTCCACAAAAGCCTCGGCCTGGAGAACATCCCCGATGAGTAACGAGCGCATCCTGCCGAAAACAATTACACCACCAACAGCAATGAAGCTGTCATATTAATGGCCAAAGCAAAGTTCATTTCAATAAGTCACAATGATGAAAAGTGGGACAAGGAGAGAAGAAGTGCAGGTAGTTCATCAAAAAAATCTGGAACTTTGATAAAAATCCCCAGCAAACATTAAGTGCACGTTAACTTCCCAATTTCCTTGGCGGGTCGTAATTAATCTCCGCGTGTGACGAGGCAAAGTCCTTTGAGAGAGTTTAAAGCGTGATTATTCAGTCATAAACATCGAGGGGAGAAGAGGAGGAGAAGTAAACGAGGAGTGACGTCCTTGCGTCTGAAACTGCGCCTGCCAGATTTGTGCTCTGAGTTAATGTCTTTAATGCGATTTGGAGAAAGGCGCCGTCATGTTTCGATTGTAACGGAGCCGAAGCTTAATTGGTGGGGACGGGAGGCGACCGGATCCAGCCCCAGCTCTGTAATTGCATTCTCGTTACTTTTCACTTTCCCTTTGAACGAATGTAAATCCGGAGCGCGGTTGAGACGGCGACGTGCGGTGGTTTTTACCCGGAGCGGGGCTAATTGGGTTGTCCTGGGATGCTACATGACTTGTGCTGGAGTCAAGGTTACCCACCCTTTTCAGTGTCAGCACAGAGCACACGGTGAAATCAATAGATTTAAATGAAGAATCAAAAACGTTTTGAAATGACTTTGAGAAATTAATCTGTATATAAATAAATTTGACTTTGCCGTCCTCGAAATGACATTAACTTGTTAGAAAAATTAATTTGGGTTGCTATTAAACCCGCGATTGAAGCGACACAATGTAAGATTTGCTCGCAGGGTCCCCCTACAGACGAGAAACGGTATCGCCTGTAACAACTGTCGTGAAATCTGTATCGCAGTAACGCACATGCATTTGTTGACAAGCCAGCGAGACTGGCGACCTTTCTGAAGCAGGACAACTAATGTGTGATCAATGTCCTCAGGCCAGGTAAAGTCCTACTGTAATCTTTGGTACTTTCTACGGGCATAAAGTATACATTCACACCCAAACATTTAGGCAGTCAACGTTTACCTTCAATGCTCGCAAGTCAAAACGAGAATAGCAATAACTAGCATGCTAACTATCGACAACTAGCTAGCATGTTAGCTACCGCTTCATTCAATTGCTGTAGACTATTACTTAAATAACTTGATTTATGGACATAAATGGAGGGCTACGACTTCAATAACACAGTCTGACACACAGCAAGCTCAAACTCACTAGATATAGGTGGTAAGCAAAGAATTTATACTTACTACTCCAGCAGTAACAGCGCCAGGTCACTATAGGTTGGTCCTCCTCTTTCAGCTAATGCCAGCGGGTGAAAGCCAGGCCAATATTCACCCTAGTCCGGGGTCTTACTTTACTCTCTCCCGCTTTCTTTTCTTTGTTTCTTCTGACAGCACTTCTGAAGCCCTCTTCGTTTTGCTTGCTGCTTCAGTCATGACAGCTAGGCTACTTCTAGCTTTCGTTAGTTCATAAAGGGGGAGGGCAGATGTGATGTATGCCTTAAATTTTGTAGTTCTTTTTGTGTCGGGGTTCCTGCCTGAACCCCAAAGTTACATAGGTGATACAGACACACTCACGCGACGATAAAGGTGTAACTCAACCTATTGTGAGTTTATGTACCGTCAGAATGATTTTGAAAATATAGTTTGAAGACTGAAAAACTACATAGTGTTGCTTTACTAACTTCAGTTCTTATGACAATCTAAAAATGGTATTTCCTGGAGAACGCGTGTGAGTGGTGAAGCATGAAGTGTAAAGGTAAACTGCAGAAATGAAGTAAACAAAAATGATGTGGCAAGTGTTAAATATTTTCGAGTTTTGCTGCAAAAATGAAGACAACAGGTACAGTGATTTTTTGTATTGAGCAAGCAAACATATAAATACAATTTCCCAAGACTACATTACACAACACAAGTAAGGCTGGCTCTTTACAAGCTAAAATATAAAGAAATGAAGAATCGCTCAAGATGTTTTTGACACAGTACTGTACATTTCAGACTTTTTAAATATCTGCCAGACATTGTGAATGTCAAAAGCTGCCTTAAAGACTCTTGAATCTTTAAAAACTTTGGGGGCACCTGGACTCTAGGCAGCTGCACTTCAAGGAGATTTCCTTTTCTGTGTCCCGTCAAATGACGATGCTGCTCTGATTCGTGGCGATTTGGCCTCCTGATGTTCTCACCAAGGTCTCGCCCAGCACTTTAAAAGCAATTTTTTTGTCATCGCTCCGTATCTTTTGAACGGTCGCGCTCCGGGTTTGATCCCCTCGCCGTCCCAGGGGTCCAATATTCTCTCTCGTTTCCAAACAGGCGTGAAGTCAGATCTTGACTCTTTCATCTTCTCCTGGTGACATCAAAGCCCCTGAGCCCCTCTCAGACCTCCAAGGCCACTATTAGACAGAGGAAGCTTCACCCTTCTTACTCCCTCTCTCTCTCTCTCTCTCTCGCTCTCGCTCTCTTTCTCTCACTCGGTTGGGCGGCGCGAGGGGTGGCAGTGTCTGCCATCTCTATCAGAGGATATTTTTCAACACAGTTCATGATGTTGGCGAATTGGGTTGCCACCGCCGGAATTGAAACAAATGCGCAGTGTTGGGGAGCAGCTCTTTACTTAACTCTGTTTCTCTGTAGCTTATCAGTAGAAAAGCTATGTTTAAACTGCTGTAGTTTTAAAAGTAACTAATTTGTAACGATGTAGCAAAAGGCCATGTCAATTAAAAAAAAAATTCTCTCTTTACAAACACAAGTATTTTCAACTAGCAGGTGTTTCTGATTGGTCTCGATTTGGCAGAAGTGGCAGCGTGGAGCACGCTCATCGGCAGCTACAAGATGGAGCTGGAGAACGGAGTCCACCTTTGGTTAAGATTGAAGAAAGATACTTTTTCTCTTTAGCTTGTGGCTAACTGCTATTAAAACAAGAACTCCTCTGTAACTTGGCTACTTTTAATCATAAGTAGCTTTAAGCCTGAAAAGCAACTATTTAAAAGTACCTTCCCCAACACTGCAAATCCACCAATTAGGGAAAGGCCACGTTCCCGCTCTTTTCCATTGCCATTGCCGGGAGTTTTTCACAGTTTGCCAGTGATCTGGTTAGGATTTAGCGAACTGCTACTCGTTAGCCGTTAGCCCGTGCAGCGTGGTGGTTAACCTAAACGCGGCTGAGAACACGAGTAGGTAGGATTGCCACGCGAGTTGATCTAAGAACTCTCTTACACAAAGAGCAAGGATTTCCACAGTAAATCCACGTTCTAGCAACACACACTCTATCAAAGAGATGAACCCAATAACTGAGAGTCCTCACAGTTGATACCGACGAAGTCGGAGAGGTGGGCAGGTTCATTCAATGGCAGAGCGACGCGCCGCAAGGAAATGACTCCTTTTATACCCTTTGAACCGCGACCGACCACTTCCGGGTCCTATTAGCGGTCGCGGGAGGCAGTGCGCATGACACTAGACAGCAAATGCAAAATAAACAGAGGGAAAAAATATGATCAAGAGGGTGTGGGAGTGGAAGCTTGTCGCCAAATCCAACAGCGTGGATTATCAAAAGGAATTTTGTAGGGAGGAGGAACTGGAGACAAGTGCTAATGTGGAGTGGAACTTAAGAAAAGTGATAAGAAAAACAGAATCGAACAGCGGCAGCAACGTTAATGATTCAAAAGAAATGAGAATAGACGTAATGAGAGGGGAAATGTGAGGTATAAATACAGCTAGGGGAAATTTCATGAGTGGTGTGTGCTGAGTAAAGCAGCAAGGGATAAAGGTAAAAATTTAAAAAGATGAAATGATAAAGGCTGTTTATGGATGTTTCTGATGATGAGAACTGATGTAGCTGTTAAACTTTGGGTGGCCAGGTGACGCAGTGGTTAGCGCTGCTGCCTCACAGCGAGAAGGTCCTGGGTTCGATCCCCGGGTTGGCCGTAGGGCCTTTCTGTCTGGAGTGTGTGTGCATGCTCTCCCCGTGTTCGCGTGCGTTTCCGCCGGGGGCTTCGGTTTCCTCCCACAATCCAGAAGCATGTGATATTGGTTAATTGGTGACTCCAGATTGGCCTCATAAGGTGGGAATGTGAGTGTGATTGTGTGGGTGTGTGTGCCCTGCGGTATGTTGGCGCCCTACCTTGCGCCCGTAAGTTCCTGGGATAGGCTCCTGTCCCCCCGCGACTCCGGTTGGGATTAAGCAGTGCAGATGATGAAAAATGCATGCATGTTGTGTTTTAACATGACTAAGTGATCAAAGTGTGTATGTGAGAATGTGTGGAGGAGTTAAAGTGAGAGAGAGAGATATCCCTTTTCCACTACGCTGGTTCTGGTACCAGGTGCCGGGGAACTGGGAACCAGCCGAGAACTGGCCCGCACTTACACTGACCAGGGAGCTCAGTGGGAGCCGCATGATAATACGTCACAGGTCACGCCCACTAAAGGAACGGTTGTTCGTACAAAGCCTGCAACTTTTAGTTCTTCCCTTATTTCTTCATATGTCTTCGTCTTTCTCTGTGCACTTTCCAATTTCTGCTGAATCTGGACGTCCATATTGCTAAAAGAGCTTTAATTTCTTCTGCGCTCCACGTTACCGGACTTTGGCTCTCCGCCATTTTCTTTTCTAAAGCTACCTATCACTCCGCCCACCTCTCGTGACGTCACGGGTTCTCGCTGCTAGACCAGCAAAGTTTAGGGGCCGGTTCGGGGCTGGTTTTAGGGCACCGGCGCCAATTTTTTTTCTGTGGAAAAGTGCGGCACTGGTTCCAAAATTGGGAACCGGCACTGGAACCAAAGCAGTGGAAAAGGGATAAGAGAGAGATTCAGTGGTGTGGAAAAGAGGAGGAGTGAAATTAAAAGCGTCTGATGAAAGAGTTCTCTCCAGCCATCATACAGAGGGAGCGAGAAACATCTATCCACTCGCCAGCCGACAGCTGATATATCGATCCACCTTCCTCCATTATTCTTAGAACGGAGGAAGAGAGGGAGCGAGAGAGAGAGGGAAGGAGGGAGGGAGAGATGGAGCATTAGAGAGAGAGGGAAGGAGGGAGGGAGGGAGGGAGGGAGGGGGAAAGAGGAGAGCAATCTTGACCTTTAGGTGTATGTTTGCTGCTACAGTTTTCTCCAATTCAAGGACACACACACACACACCTCTCTCTATCTCTCCCTCCCTCTCTCTCGTTCCCCATTCTGTTCTCCAACTTTCCCCTTCCCTTTCTCTTCCTCTTCTCTTCCTTCTGCCTCTCTTTCTCACTGTCTTTCCTGCTTCCTCCCTCTTCTCTCGCTCCTTTCTTTCCCCCCTTCTCTCTCTCTCTCTCTCTCTCTTCTTCTTCCCTTCTCTTCTCACTCTGTCCTTTTCTTTCTCTTTCTCTTTCTCCCTCTCGCTCTCTCTCCCCTTTTCTCTCTCCTTCCTCTGTCTTTCTCTTCCTTTTTCTTCTCTCTCTTTCCACGTCTCCCTTTTTCTCCTCTTCTTTCTCACTCTCCTCTTTCTCTCCTCCCCCTCTTCCTATCTATCTTTCTCCACTTCCTGTCTCCCCTTCTCTCTATCTCTCTCTCCTTCTCTCTTTCTCCGCCCCTTCCCCCTTCTCTCTTCACTCTTTCTCTTCCTCTTCTTCCTTTCTTTCTCTCACTCTTACTCTTTCGCTCTGTCCTGCCTTCACCCCCTTCTGTCTTTCTTTCTTTCCCCTCTCTTCTTCTCCTATCTCCTCACTTTCTCTCCTTTCCCCTTCTCCTCTCTCCTCCCTCCCTCTTCTTCCTCTGTCTTTCTTCCTGCCCATCTCCCATTCTCTCTCCTTCGCCCCCTCTCATTTTTTTCATCTTTTCTCCCTTTCCACTTCTCCTTTTCTTTCTCACTCACTCACTCACTCACTCACTCTCTCACTCACTCACTCTCCTCTTTCTCCACTCCTCCTCTCCATCTCTCTCTCCTTCTCTCTTTCTCCACCCTTTTCTCTCCCTCTCTTTCCCTTTCTCTTCCTCTTCTCCCTTTCTTTCTCTCCCGCTCACTCTCTCGCTTTGTCCCGCCTTCACTCTTTCCTTCTTTCTTTCTTTCTTTCTCTTCTCTCTTCTTCTCCTTTCTCCTCCCTCCTTCTTCTCCCTCAGTCCTTCTTCCTGCCCTCTCCCTTCCTCTCTCTCTCCATCTCCCCGTCTCCTTCTCTTCCTCTCTCTCCTCCCCCTTTACCTCTGTCTTCTCGTCCTCTTTTTGTTTGTCTCACAGTGCATGTATCTGCACACACTCTCTCTAGTCAGAGCTTGTGTTGAGTTTTTAATTCTTAAATCTGGACTCATATATCAGTGTGGACGTGTCAGCCCACTGCAGCTTCATCTCAGGGACCTCCGATCCACTCGCTGTCCGTCGCCCGCAATCTCACCCACCTGGCCGGGGGGAGAGGCAGAGGTGGGGTCTTCTGTGGCACCCCCGAGAAAGCAGAGGCTCCCCGTCCGAGGTAGCCGAGGCTGCTGCTAAATAAATAAATCACAGAGTTGAGCCGTGACCTGTGAGCTCACGCCTGCACCCCCTCACCCGATGACAGTGATGGAGGAGAACAGGAACAACTGTGTTGCTGAGCTTTGCTGCAGTTCTGTACACACACGCACACACACACACACACACAACTTCATCTCTCATTCTCCCTCATCTTTCTCCTTTTCTTTCTCTCTGTCTCCCTCACTCTTTTTCTCTCCTTCTCCCTCCCTCTCTCCTCCCCTCTTTCTCCTTTTCCTCTCCTCTCCTTCCCTCTCTTTCTCCTTTCCAAGTCTCTCCTTCTCTTGCATCCCTTCTACCTTCTCTCTCCTTCTCCCTCTTCATTCTCCTTCCTCTCTGTCTCCATCCCTCACTTTCTCTCCTTATTGCTCCCTCCCTCCCTGTTGTCCTACCCCTCCCTCTCTCCTTCACCCTCTTTTTCTCTCTCCCTCTCCTTATTCTCTTTTTTCTGCTTTCCCTTTCTCTGGGGCAGTTGGTGGCGTAACGGTAGGGTGTTCGCCCCGTGATCTGAAGGTCTCAGGTTCAAATCCAGGGCCGGTAAAGTTACCACTGAGGTACTCATGAGCAAGGTACCATCCCACTGCGCTTGTTAACTGCCCACTGCTCCTTCAAAGATAGGTTAAATGCAGAGGTCACATTTCATTGTGGTGCGCTGTGCTGTGTTCACAATGACAAATAATCTCTCTCACACTTCTTCTCTACCCCCCACTCTTTCTCTTTATCCTTCTTTCTCTCTCCCTCCTCTTCCTCCCTCTCATCTATTTTTAAGGCGGTTTCATATAAAAATCACAGGCTGCCTTACCTGCCTTCTTTGTCATATGAAATATTTACTGCTGTTTTGTTTTCTCCGACCTTTTCTCGCTCTGCATCTTCCCGTCCTTTTAGGGTTTTTTTGTGGGAATATTGGTTTGTTTCCTTCTGTTCCTGATCATATTCTCTGATCTTATGATCTGAGGATCGCCGAGCGATGCTGGTTCTAACAGACATAGTGTGCGTCGACGTTAAGATGTTAGTTGCTTTTGACTAGTGGGCTTTTTAAGATGCCGGTCCACGGTTGCATCAGACTATTTTTTTGACTCTTAACACTAGTAGCAATTTTGAACATTATACTGTACTACTTCATCTCCCCTCCAACAGCAATGCTGCACAAGACAACGGGCTATATAACAAACTCTCATAATTCAACATTATCATCTTTATGTGACACAGTGACATATCACTGACGAACTGTGAAAAAGGTTCGAAAACTGATTTCACTTTGCAGAATCTTTTTCCTGGAGGATGATCTGTGTTGGGGTCCTTCATCTGCCAAACTTGAAAACTTGAAACGCTGAGTTGAATCAGGCTTTGCAACCAATTAAATCCGTGAATCATTCGTTACATGGAATGAGTCATTGTTTTTCCAATTTAAACCATCACCCATAACCCAAAAATACATGTTGTTTTCAGCAGTTGTTTCCAAAACTGAAGTGAAAAAACAAAAGTTTCCCATTTTGTGCTCAAATAAACAAGGGAAAAAATAGAAAACACACTCATAATTCATTTAGCTTTTTATAACTGACATTTTTCCTACAAAATGGGAAATTGGAAAATTACTTCTTATTCATTTTTCATTTCGGTTTTGGAAACAAATACTAATAAAAATATGTTCTTTGGGTCTCCAGTTCATTCAGACGGCTTGTTAAATCATGACTTAAATAACATTTAAAACATTGTGAAAGTGAGTGATGATTTGTCATTGTGAACACAGCACACAGTGTACCACAATGAAATGTGACTTCTGCGTTTGACCCATCCGTGAAGGAGTAGTGGGCAGCGCTTGTGACGGTACCTCGCGCATGAGTAGCTCAGTTGTACTTTTACCAGCCCTGGGATTCCGATCACAGGGCAGACACCCTAACGGTTACACTACCAACTGCCCCATTCTGAAGGGTTTTCATCCAATGTTCACTGCCAGTCAAATGTTTTGGACACCGCATGTTTTTTAAAGCAGTTTTCAATATATTTTATAGACCACAGAGCTATTTTTGCTGATCATTAGAAAGTTGTTGAGTAAACAACTATAAATGAGATATGTAAGATGGAAGTGTGTATCAGGGCACGTGTAATAACCCGACATGTGGTGGTAATAAAATTTGGAAATCTGCAGAGAGACTCAGAATGACCAGAATTTTCAGCAAATAATATGGGGTGTTTTTAAGTAAGTATTGAGTGAGTAAAAAATCTCATTGTGTTTGAACTCCATTGAACTGATAGTATTTGTATTCGTCTTTTGCCCTTCCCCCTTTCCTCTGTGTTGCAGGTGGAGTGGCTGAAGAACGACGAGCCAGTCGCCACGCTGGACGATGTGAACATCGACACGAGGGCTGATCACAACCTCATCATTAGTGAGGCTCGTCTCTCCGACTCGGGAAACTACACCTGCATGGCCAGCAACGTGGTCGCTAGAAGGCGCAGCGCCGCCGCCACCGTGGTTGTTTACGGTAAGCCGCAACGCCTGCCGTAAATACGGGTGACAGTGCAGTGCAGAGTATTCCTAAAATGAATATTCAAGCAAAAGTCTTTTTGTCCTTTTTAACAAAGGAAATAAATCCAGGAAATTACTTAAATATTAGAGGTGTTAAATGCTACTTGAATAAAAGTGTCTGATATAAACAGTATTAAAAGTGCCAAAGTCAAAAGTCAAAGTCAAAGTAAACTTTGTCATCTCTGCTATATACTGTACAGATATACAGAGAGACGAGACGACGTGGCTCCAGCTTTTAGTCTGCAACAGGAAATAAAGAACAAAGAACAATGATCAAATAAGGCACACAGAATAAACAATATATAAATAGAATAAAAAATATACATTTTAAACTAGGAACAGAGTATTAAATATAACTTTAAACTAGAACTAGAACTAGAAGTAGAGGAGAGACTGTTTGGATGCAGTATTACCGACAAAAGTGGAAGTTGACTTTTACTCTGGATGTGCAGGAGGTTAGAAACAGTTTCAATATGAAAAATTCTATATCTAGTCTTTTAATAAAACAGTATTCTTAAAAAGTATGACTAACATTTAAGTTTTGCAGATATTTCAACAGTAGTGGAGAAGCAGGGTCTGTGCAGTATTCTTCAATAATTTGTGTAGAAATAGTTAGTTAGAAAGTGACCAGTAATATATATATATACATTTAATGTTCAATGTTTGTGCAAATAAGTAGCAGCAGTGCAAAATTATTATAGCAGTGTTGTAGGAACAGTCAATTGAGGAGGAATTACATCTTTCTGGAGACAGTTCCAGTGCAACATGAATGAGATAATCCTTCTTAAGTAAAAGTACCAGTGTGTGATATGAACAGTACTGAAGTATTAAAGGCGTTAGAATTAGGGCCATGCAAAATCGATGCATCAATATATCGCGATATTTCCTTTCACGATATACTATATCGATTTCTATCTCCAAATATTCAATATTTCCAAGGGGGAGAATCATGCACCACAAGCAGCCTCAGATAACTGACTGGGCACTTGATTTTCAATCTTATGCACTGTATCTTGACGTTTTGGTGTCCACTAGTTCAGTGTGTTAAAATGCAGAGACAATAAAATTAAAATTCAGTTCTGAGTTACGTTGTTTTGGCTGAATTATTAATGTAGTGTGATTGATTAAGACCACCCAGATCGTACACAGCAATTTGCATTTCAACTCTGTTTTTACATTTTCGGTGGACTCTAGAATATCGCAATATGTATAGTATCGCAATATATCGTGATATAAACATATCGTGAGCCATGTATGGTGATTTTTATCGTATCGTGAGGTCCTTGCCAATACCCACCCCTAGTTAGAATATTACTTGAGTAAAAGTACTAAAGTATTTGATATGAACAGTACTGAAGTATTAAAGGTGTTAGAATAGTTATCACTTAAGTATCTGATATTAACAGTAATTAAAGATCTAAAGACGTGAAACACTCAACTGAAAGTACTGTAGTACCTGATATGAGCTGTACTCAAGTATTTAAAGTTTTTTTGCTGTTATTAGTAAAGTGTTACAAGAAATGATTGAGTAAAAGTGGCTAGTTTTCTAAAGCAAAAGTAGATTGCAAAATGTAACAAGTAATAATACCGTGAGTAAAGCATTACACCTGTAGTCAAGGGATATTAATAATACAAGGTACATGGTGCTCTTACTAGTAAAACTTGTGTTACCTTAGGCTTGAGTATTTGAAACAAAAAATGGAATTTTCTGTATCTATAAATGTCCATTATGCCACTGTAAACACTGTAAAAATTGATATAAAATTGAACTTTTAAACCAGTGAGTTGTTCTCTCCTCCTGAAGAACAGCACAGCTTCCTGCCAGAAGTCTTTTTAAACATTCCTCTCCCATTACAGGATTTGACCTTGTGTGTGTCTGTCTGTTTAGAAAAACACTTTGAAATGATACTTTCCATCAGTCGTCTGTCGGCCCGCAGTGCTGCCCTTCACAAACCACAACCCAATGAGGGAAAAACTCGTAGATCACTTGACCGTCACGCCTCACCACAACGACGTTGTCACACGTCCTCACTGCCATAAAGACTTCATTCGGCTGTAATCTTAACTTACAACGTAAAGACTCTTATATCAGAAGCATTAGGTGGAGTTGTGAGACAGCTATTAAAAAGGCTGACATTTGACTGTAAAGGGTGTTAAATGTCGTTATTAAATCAGTCCCTGCAGAACATCAAAAACTAGCCGATCGGAACTTTAGTTCTTCACCAGCACAAAACCTTTCAACTTTGCACAATAAAAATAATTGATGTGTTTCTAATATACTAATCACAAGTTAGCATGCTCTATATCCCTCCCTACTCTCTCTCTCTCTCTCTCTTTCACACACTCTCTCCATCCTTCCCTTATCTTTCTTTTTCTCCTACCCTCCCTTCTCAATCTCCTTCTCTAATTCCCTTCCTTTCTTTCCTTCTCCCTCTCTTCATTTTCTTTCTCCTTCACTCACTCACTCACTCCCTTTCTTTTCTGTCTCCGTCTCTTCTCACTCTTTCCCCACCTCCCTTCTCCCTCTCTCCATGTTTTATTTCTCTCTCTTTCCCTCTAATCCTCCCTCTGCTGCTCTTCCCATACATTAATTTTCTCCTTTAATTTTTTTGCCTCCCTGCTCTCTCTCTCTCTCTCTCTCTCTCTCTCTCTCTCTCTCTCTCTCTCTCTCTCTATCTATCTATTTATCTGCCCACCTCTTCCCCCTTCCATGCCCTCTTTCTCTTTCTGTTCGTGC